>VYXC01000927.1:30152-105797 GCA_013397175.1 Platysteira castanea | reverse complement strand
CCTGCTGCCACACCATGGCTGGGACAGGCCAGGTGCCAGTGGCCTCTTGCCCCCCTGGGCACATCTGGCTCATGTTCAGCTGCTGTTGACCAGCACCCCCAGGGCCTTTCCCACCGGACACTTCCCAGCCCCTCTGCCCCAGCCTGGAGCTGCAGGGGTTGTTGTGACCCAGGGCAGGACCTGGCACTTGGCCTGGGTGACCCTCATACAAGTGGCCTCAGCCCATGGACCCAGCCTGTCCAGACCCCTCTGCAGAGCCTTCCTGCCCTCCAGCAGATCTACTTAGTGTTGGCTGCAAACTTACTGAGGGTGCACTTGATCCCCTCTTCCCGATCATTGATAAAGACCTTAAACAGAACTGGCCCAGCGCACATCACTTGTGATCAGCCCCAGCTGGGTGTAAGGATGTAACTCCATTCAGCACCATCCTTTGGCCCTGGACATCCAGACCAGAATAGCTGTGCTGTCAAACATCAAATACCTGTGAGAGTTCAGTGGTGTCTCTGCTGCATCACAAGTGCTCAGGTAATTAGCAAACTTTTATCATCCTGCTGGACTTATAAGCTGAACAGGATAAGAAATGCTCTTACAAGATTGTAAACACACAACCCTCTGTCAGTCACTCCTCAGCTGTTCAGAGTTCTTACTGTATTTTTGTATTTACTGTATTTTCTCTCTCCCAGGGGTAACCTATGTGGTGCTGTTTGGTGTTTATTGTCCAGTTTGTTTCTGTCCACCACCTGATGACTTACCTAGAGAAGTTTTTCTCCCCTGTTGTTTTTTAGTTCATTCCTCAGTATAATTTCACTTAAATTTTACATTCTCTTTTTCCTGCTCTGTTGCAACATAAAGCTATAATTCTCCCTTGTGCAAATTCTGTAGCAGTAGCTCTGCTGAGTTCCATTTGACTGGCGAGACACAATAATATACATATCTGTATTTCTTAAAAATTCCTTGTGTCAGTTTTGGACCAGGATGAGTGGGTTCTTGGCCAAGAATATGGCCAATAAAGTCATGTTCTGTTTTGCAAATCAGTAAATTCCTGTTCCTTAAGATGTCTCTTGGCTTGCAAATCCACTGCAAATTCACCTACATGTGATCATTTGATTATATCTGGAATAAGTAGCGATTTCCTCCTGCTGCTTGTCATGGTGTAGACATTCCCGGTTGTATTTAATAACACAGCTTCCTAAGGTGACCTCTTTTCTGCATGAATGTCGGCTCTGACCTTCATTTTGTTGAGCTCAGTTCATTACATATTCTCTCTGCCTGCCTCTGTGCTCTCTAGGGAACACTCTCATTTCAGTGCACAAGGGGTTTCACTGCTAATGAAAATCCCTAAGCATCACAATTAAAATTTACTCTGCTGTGCTCAGTCTACGAAGAAGAACAATGTATATTGCAGTTAGTAATTTAGTTCTCATTAAAACCAGCTTGAATTATTTATTTCCACATCAAGTCAAAGTCATTTACATGCATATATTAAACTTATGTCTAAAGGGTTAAACAAAATGAACCACATTCTACCATTAGTCTCACTGGAGCCATGGACATCTGTTTCAATATAACTTAGCAAAGATACTGCCTCAAAATAAAGAAAATTTTGTGTTTCTTTCTTCAGATAGTCGGAACAAGCTGTTACCATTACAGAAAAGGAAGACTTACTCCACTGCTGAGTATCTCAATTTCCTTATGCTGCTCGGCCACTTCCTATATTCAAAATATTTTTTAGAGTCTTTCCTTAGCAAATCTATTATGCCTGTTTCTTACATTGTTCTGACTAGAACTGAATGATTTTTTAAAACAAGTTTAATTTGAATGAGTAAATAAATATTCCACCCATGATGGAGAGAAATGATACAGAGGTATTATCTGTGTTTATTTGGGTAAACCTGAATAATCATTAGTGATAAAGTTGTCTCTGATGCAAATACTTCTGTATTACTGCAAATGATTCCATATCTCCGTGCATCTCTCTCTGTCTTTCACTCTTCCTCTCAGCTGAAAACAGTTCTCCGAGTTAAGGGCAGGTTAGGAATGCTCGAGGTCCAACTCATCTCGGTTTGTATCTCATCAGCTGGCAGTCCACAAAAGCGGCAGTGGAAGCAGCTGTCCTTGCCTCCTGAGTCACCTGTGTGCAGCACCTGTACAAGGCCTCTCTGATTCTGGGAAGGAAGACAAAATGTGCCTTTAAGGTAATACTCCCCGTTCCTTTCCTGGCCCAAGAGAGAAGCCTGAACTTCCCACACACAGAATCTCGGGCAAAGATTTTCCCCACTGACATTTCCTGAGGGGTCCCACCGGGCGCTGCTGCAGCAGCAAGGGATGTGACGTTCAATCCATCATTTATCCCTCCCTCAGGAGGGATTTATCCCTCCCTCCCATGAGTCAAATCTCCATCTCTGCCTCACACTAACTCTTGGCATCGGTGCTGATCCCTCGTCCATTTGGCTTCGAGCCCCTCCACGGGCAGCAGCCACAACACCTGCAGCTTTTATCAGCTGTGTTTCACCATCATCTCTGTTATGGATACTCTGCAGTTTTAAGTGACTGGAAAACTGAGTAAATTCAATGTATTTAAAAGGACAATCCTTTCTTTATCACAGTGAATGAGGGTATTCTGCATATTTTTGTTTAACATAAGTAAAAAAACCTCCAAAAATAGACTTAAATTAGGATTAGAATTAAAATGGGAATTGAATTCATTAAATTGAGCCTTAAATAAAATTATTAGTAATGGTAAACTGTAATGAAAGTGAGATGTGTGCCTCTAGAGTCTTAATTCAGTGTAATAGTAACTCATTTTTCTTCTTATTATAACTTCAGTTCTTTACTATAACATTATATTTAAATGGAATTTTTCCTTACAAACATCCAAAAATATAATGTTTGTGAAATGTAGACAGAACATGTGCTTAGTTTCTTAACATTTGGTACCCTCTGACTGAATCAATAAATATCCTCCCTTTGGTGGACTTTCAGAAGCCTTTGAATCAGATTTTAACCCAGGATTCTAAAACTCTCAGTTAACAAAGCTAATGAGGCTCAGTGTTGGTAGAAGTACCAGGAAGAAAAGCATTGGACTTCCCATGTTGCAATTAGAGTTTTCCTTCTGGACCAATGAAAGTATTAGAAGACTTCAAGACAAATATATCCAGTGAATAAATTTCAAACTGTGACCTTGACAACATACAGTTTTTTGAAGTCTTAACAAAACATTATGAAATCTGAAAGTCAAATCTGTAGTTTCTTAGGTTCAGTAAACAGGCGTTATCCCTGAAATATCATGTGCAGGCAATTTATTTTCTAATTTATTAACATATTTTGAAGTTTAAAATATATTAATTTATGTTCAATCATCAGCAACTCATATTTTTTGATTTTAGAACTTTTCCTTTGATGTTAAAAACACACTAGGGTGTAAATCACAGTGTTGTAAATTTTTAAACTACAGAAAGACTAACACAAAATTTTTAAGAGGCAGAGTATGTTGCTGTTATTGTAGTAAGGAATTTTGTAACACTTTTGATGCTTTCCTACTTCTAGGTTGGAAATTGAAAAATCTGAAACTAGTACAGCAGCACTGAATTATGTTAAGTAGCTTTCTGTGAAGGAGCCATTGTGTGACTAAGAATGGCATTTTTGGCATATAATACTTATGTGTGGAAGTCTCCTACAAGGCAGAGAAGTTCTGCTGATAAAGGAGCAAAAGGTGAAATATCATTTGTGAAGTAAGTGGTGTCCTGCAGGTTACTCATGTATGGAGAAACCAGGCAAAGAAGCGGAGATTAAGGGGGGCATTTTTCACACAAGTAAGGAAGAAAAAATGTTCTGTGTGTACAAGCCAAAAAGAGTAATTTGTTGGTTAAATAATGACCACAAGCTTGGGTGTGTGAACGTAACAGAATGCAGAATTCATATCTGTGTGGTTAATAAAATAAGTCTCTCAAGATTTTGTTTTGGTTTAGGCACACATTCTCTGGCCCATTTCTAAGAATGTACACCTGGCTTTAAGACTTGATCAATGTTTTCTCATCAAAAGGTAAAGTGATGACCTCAAAGACATTAACAGCACGATACGTGTTCCCAGGGTATGTAACATCCTTGTCATGGAAAGCAGCAAATTCCTCAGATTTAAATTAAGGAATAGGATGTGTGTGGTAACTATTCAGAAATAAGAGAGACAGACATTTTCTACATTACATGCAGATATGAATGAATTCACAGTTGCACCTCTTCTGGTCAGCTTTTCTCATTGTGTTCCCCAGTGAAAAGGATCTAAGGCGTGCTGAGTTCAGGCAGAATCTTTTGTGTGTGCATTTATGGTTCATAATAACCTTGGACACCTTGGGAAGTGTTGCAGAGAAGGAAAATATTAAAGAAAATAAAATCTAAACATTGTAAAGTAATGCTCTTTTTAAAATCTCACTGTGAGGATAAGTGACTAAAAGGACCATGATGCTCAATAATGAATATTTTATTCCTGTGTAGTGTAAGATCTTTCAGATAAAATGCATCACATTAGTGAAAAACCCAAACACCTAGTTCATTAAAAGATAACTGCACCATGAAAAGACAGAAAACAGCCTCTTGGAAGTGCTTAGCAATGCACATAAAATACTTTTACTTAATTCAGTTTGAAACTCAAGCATTGCAAAATCACCAAGCTACATTTGCCTTATCGGGATAATTTATGAAGCAGAATTTCTGGAACTGCAGTTGTTTGCTTAGTTTCCATTTTCTCCCCTATTCTCAGTAAAATAATCATGCTCATCCCTAGAAGCAGGGAAGAAAAAAGAACTCTTCTTCCACAGCAGTTTACGAAGTGTATTCAACTCAGATTTCCTGCACATTAATACCCCTTAGGTACTTCAAATGCTTTCTGTTTGTGTATGAAAGTGTTCATACTGGAATTTTCTCACTTTTGAGTAATTGAGTGCAATATCTTCTAATGATATTAGAACCACAGTGCAATAAAATATAAAAGGACGCTGTCACTAGCTGATTCAGTTACATTTTTCACATCAAATTTTAACACCAGAGACTGTGAAATGTGTAATATTATGGTCTCCAATTCTCATAAATTGGTGAGCATGGATCAGGCCTAGCAGGAGCCTCAGAACCATCTGGCTGGAGCTTGAGACCTCTCTCCAGAGAGCAAATCAAGTGTCAGAGTGCATCTTCCTGTTAGCTGGAGTGAAGCAACTATAACTTACTATTTCAAAGCTTGTGGTTTGGAAATAACCTGCAGATAACTCTGTGATTGGAAACTCAGGATTACTGCCCCTGTAACCACGCTGACATGGAAGGGATGCACGGGCAGAACCAAGCCCTTCACTCTGAGAGGTGTAATCACCACCAGCTGCATTTTTGCAGAGCTTCACAGGAGTGTGTTAGGAAGATGTGTGGCGTGGTAAGAGGATCATCACAGAAATGAAGAGTCATTGTGACTGTCAGTAGCAACAATTTAAACTTTGCAGTAACCTTTACCCATGGAAAGTCTCATTGTAATTAGTGGAATATCTTTTGTCAGCGGAAAGCTGGGTAATGGATACCGAGCCTTTCTTGACTGAAGAGATAATGAAATACCTTTGGGGATACAGGGCTGGATCTGAGGATGCAGAGCCGCAGAAAAGTGTAATTAATAGAGGAAATTTCATTCTTTGTAGCACAAAGATTGTCATCATTGAAGAGGATATTACAGACCTTATTCTGGTATTCCCAAAATAGCCTGAGCTCTATGGTAAAATTCCTACTGTGGATAAGGCAACATGAGATTAGTACTTTACTATTTCTATGAAAGCACAGTATACCTAACCACTAAGGCAAAAACCAGACTAGCATGAGACAGAGGAACGTCACTGATGTGTAACAGCAGAGCACTGGTAAGTCCTGGATAATATTCACAATCCAGTTCTCAATCTAAGAAGTCACCAACAACTGCAGTTAATAAAGAGATAGAAGAATCTCTTTAAAGAGAAGGCTTCTGAAGCCTTTTGCAGCTGAAGGGTGAGGTGGTTTCCAGGCCAAATAGATCAGTCAGATTCTGGCAAAAGGGTCTTCCCCCACCGTGTTGGCTTTGGGGTGGTGTTCATGGCAGAATCTTTTACACTTCTTTCAGAAGTGGTAGCAGAGGAATTTGGTGAGTGGTTGTGTTTGAGAGTCCATTCTTCCCAGCTGGAGCTTTTACAGAGGATGTGTCAGAGGATCCCCCAAAAACCATGGTCTGAATCCCTCTCCATCACCACGCAGTGTCCAGTGCTGCATTGCCACACCAGAGACTGATGCTTCACTTGCTGGGATTCCCCGAGTAGGAGAAGGAATTTCTGTGAAGACAGAGTGAAATGCTGAGCACACAGGTTGCAGAAGAGAGGTCAGTTCTTCTGTCATTTCTTTTAGCCTTCAAAGGAAATTAAAATGCACAAACAGCTGGTGCACACCTGCTCCTGGATTTTGGTCCTACTTGCTTCATATCTTCAGCTCAGAAGACTTTCACTTTTCTATATTCTGTAAGTGTTATTTTTCAGTATTTTCTAAATCAATTTGGCCTTCATGGTTTTGGTGTTACACACGAGATATAAAAGCTTTTTAAAAATTGTTTACCAGAAAAAAGAAAAAGAGGCCAAAGAAGAAAAAGATAAGAATCCTGTATGCCTTATTTATACAAATTGAAAGTGTATGGATATTATATGTATGAAATCTAGAGCTGCTGAGATAGTGAAATTTCTGTCCCAAGAGAAATTTCGACATTTTCATGCTGGTTTTATCTTTGAGGAAAATGATAATCAAAATATTGTTATGGCTTTCAGAACAAAACCTTAAAAAATCCTAACTTAGGAAGCATTTATAGGAAAATATTTGGTAAAAATTATAGGAAGTATCAGCAGACTGGTTTTATATAAAATATTTTTTAAATTGCACACTAGAAATTAACTGCAGAGGGTTTCAGTGTGCAGTTCTTTTTATTATTGCCTTTGAGATCAAACTTCATTACTGTTCATTAAATAAACCATAAGTAAATTATAAACAGCTGGGAGGGTTGTGCTCTCCTGGAAGAAATCTGAGATTTAATATATAAAATCATTTATGGCATCAATTGTTAATTCTTCATATCGTTTGTATAAAATGACTTAATGGCTTGAATCACCCTTGGTGGACCATTACTGTGAAATCACATTGTTTTGGGACACTTTGGTGGATATGGATGGTAAAATAGTTCACATATTCTTTGTTGTTTACAGCACAAAATAAGTGAACAACATAAAAGGGGAAAGTACAAGAAGAAAACTCTATAGGTGAATATGATGAGGCTGGAATAAATTACTGTGTTGCACAAGGTCTTCATTACATTCCAATGTGAAAAAAAGGATCAGTGGCCACATGAAATATTAATTGTTGGCATTTTGTACAACATCCAGGGAGAGTATGTCACAAAACACCAGTAATCAGATGTAAAACACCCCTCTGGGTAGGTTTTCCTTCTCGGGATGAGAAATAAGACTTACAGCTCACTAGACCCAAGGTACTGCTGGAGGCATGTTTGACTTGCTTGCACATTATGACCTATGACAAATAAATAAAATACTAGAGACCAATTACAACAGGAAGGAATTGAAGCACAAATGCCAAAACCCGTGTACTTGTCTGTTCAGACTGAGACTCATTCATCTACAGTCTGGCATAATCTATGATTGATTTTCAGATGTTAAGAGCAGTTGTTCTCCTTGAGTAGAGGCAAAGATCCACATTATTCTTCTGGAGAACAGGTTAGATGCTCAGGCCTGAAAACTCTTAAAGCACACACTTTAAATTACATCTGTCCAATAGTTTATGTAAACATATACTTAATACTGACAGAGAAAATATTTACCCTGAGATATTCTTACATGTGGTCTTTGTGTTTTAACTTCAAGCATTATGTTTATTCTTAATTAACTTAAATTGTCCTAAACAGATTAAAAATAAACCAGTCAGATTAGTTATTATGTGTGAAGACAGCAGGATGATGAAAAGAGCCCAGAATATGATAAACTAGGAAGATACATCTGCTTTTTACATCAGAGGGAAACTTTTCACCTCTTTTTTCTTAATTTTTCTCTGAGTTGTCTCCAGCTGCAGGATTTGTTTCAGGCTGTTTTTTTTTACAGAGGACTGCCGTAAATTAGCACCAGGCAACTGAGAATTCATGGGGAGGTGTGTTCATAAAATGTCTTTTTTCTTTTAATAGAAAACTTCAACACTTATTAATAAGTTTGGGTCAGGTTTTTTTAAAAGTTTGACAACTTTTCTGAATTAGAAGCTTATTTTCTGTCTGCAAAACCAACAATAAAATACTTTTGGTGCAGGTGTCGAGGCACCTCTTTTGGAGCTGTGTTTGTCCTATGTGCTCTGTGCCTAAGTTCAGGATCTCTGTGCCTGTGCAAATTTAGTAAGAGCCAGTTAAAAATTTAGTCAGCTTCTCTGTCATTGCTTTCTCCCTCAATGGGAAGCCAACCTCTGGGGCTCTGAACATCTGCTGCTGTGCCTCAGAGTGACAGTGCTGGTGTCAGAGCGTGGCCCTGGTGCTGGAATCAGGGACAGCTCTATCCTCGTTTAGCATATGGCAACATGTGTTCTCATCAGTCATTCATCTGCTAATTTGTGCCTACATCTGAATGGCAATGAGGGGGAGAGAGGGAGGAGTGAGAGCCTGCCCTTGGATATGGAGAGTCCTTCTGAATCACCACACACAAGGTTAAACAAAGATCAGCTGAAAGGAGTTGCTCCCGAAAGTCCACACTGCACACTTAGTGCTAATTTCTACAGGTAATTGCAAATCTTCTAACATTTCTGTTGGTTTCTATGGTCAGTTCTGGTACTGCCCCAATAAGGGGCATGTTTAAGCCACTGGTAGCAACCAGGATTATGTCCATGAAACACTGACTGAAAGCTCTCAATTGAGTGAACTCTCTATTGGAAAAACCTACTAGATTTTGCTTTAATAATTGAAGAGGAACAGTGCTCTTTCTCTGGTAAATTCTTAAACCTGTATAGAAACGGATGAAAACTTTGCTGATAATTGTTCCCAGCTGATGACAAGATGATGGATAAAACCAGAACATCCTCTTCAAATACTTTATTTGGGCAGTTATGACTGAAAAATAAATATGAGATAGTCACAAAGTTAGATTGTTTCAAGGCTGTATGGCAACACTAAGGCTCTTCACATTGCTTTGTTTTTTTCTTTCAATACTGAAGAGTGTGTACACTTTTGTGTATTTCTATAAATCAATGTGGTTGAAATTATGTGGTTGAAATATTTGCCATAATATAATTTACTGTATCACACTGGAGCTCATGTTTCGGTATTCTACTAGATGTTAAATTGGAAGAAATGTGGAACTGCTCCAAAATTTGAAAAATTTTTAATCTCTACTCCATTGTAATTTTTTTTTTTTTTTTTTTATAATCAGGACATAGGTTTGAATAAATGTCAACAGACTTGATACAAGATTTCCCTCAGGTGTGCGTCAAGATCCAGTCCTAAGAGAACAACACAAGTCCTGTTAGAAGGGATAGCAAGCTTTCCATCACCATTAATTATTTCTGGATTGGACCCTAAGCTGTTTCCAAGTGTGCTCATCTAAAGTCCTACAGAGAACTCTTTTACTAGAAAAAACCATACTTGCACAGGTGATGTCAACCTTTGTGTGAAAGATCAACCCAGTGGGAACAGAAAAATAAATATATAACTTGTTGCAATATTGGAGTTTTTTCTGCGACTGCTTGACTGGGGAACACACTCAAGTTATTTGCTTTCCTTTGGATCATGGACACTACTTCTGTATGAATCAGTTGCTGTTCCTTTGTACATACTCCATGACATTGAAATTTGCTCCTCAAACTATTCTAATGTTTAATGCTTAAATTAGTCTGCTCTGTTTAAATGACACTTTTGGCTTTGTAGGCGGGAAATGGTTTTGCAGTAAAAACAAAGGACAGCAGAGTAACCAAGGTCTCTTAACTCCAGAAGATCCCTGAGAAAATCCTGATACTTTAATGTGATATTAGTATTTTTTATACAATTATACCAGGAGTTTTTGACATTTCTGATGGTAATTCTGGTATTTCAGAAGACAATTTCCCAAAGAAGAGTAACTTTTAGAGTATTTTTAAAATTCAAGTGATCAGTTTGAATAGACTTAGGGCAGCAAGTATCTGTAGAGAAAAGTTCACAGAAAGGTGATGCTTTGGGGAATGAAGTTCCCACACGTGTTTTCTTGGTGGCAGCTCTGGTTAAAATTTCCTCTGGCTTCAGCATCTTTCCAGTGCTCCCTCAGCTGGGATAAGATACGGAACCTGTTGCTGAGTAGGAATTTGACTTGAGTTTGTAATGACCAACCATTTTTTTAATTATTTCTGTTGTCCCAGGACAAACAAACAGGAGGTGGAATAGAGGTAAGAATTGGTATTTAAAGATGTAGGAAAGGGGAACCACATGTGTTGAAACAAAAGACCTTAGTATAAATGACCACATTGAATTTTGCTTTTTTTTTCCTGTTTGCTTATTAAATTGGTATCCATTTTCCATTTGAAAGGATTTTTAGGCAAATGATTTTTAGGCTTTCTTGTGTCAGCTCCATGGGACAAAGAGTGGCTGCCACATGCTACAAGTGAAGGTGTCTGCTGGAGTCCAGAGTGCCTTGGTCTCATTTTGCACTGTTGTGCTCTGCTGGGAAAGGGTAAATTGAAGCTGCATAAGAAGCAGGTTCTAGAAACTCTCTTTAACATAGAAGAGCACTTTAAGTTAGCCAAGTCTTTCAATGCTGCCAGAGGAGGAAATCCTATCCCCACTTGCTCATTCCAGCCACCACTTTTTGTTTACACAAGTGTGATCCCTCTAATAATATAAAAACCTCGGAGTCTGGAAACCAGTGTGTATTTATTTTGCCAGGTGAGTCGTAACTGGGATCAGTTCCCCGAGCAGCTACCTGAACATTTCTTCTGCTGAAGTGAAGGGATGGTTTTGTGAGTACATGGAGAGCTCTGAGCAGCAACATTGGCTTTCAGGGAACTGTGAATGCACTGCTCAAGACTGGCAGCCTGCTTTAAAACCAGGAAGCAAATGCAGAAAAGTTTACCTTAGCCTGGAATTTGGTCTCACTGTATCTCTTGCATTTGTAAATCAGTGCTACACAGATTAGTGCATGCATCACCAAGCCCCCAAAGAAGATTTAGGAGGGTGTTCTCTCTGCCAAGCTCTGAGGTTTGTGCTACTTCCATTAGCTGAGTTAAAAATACAGCCCAAAGCATGAATCCAGGATAAATACCAGATGCAGAGAGTAAAAGATGTGCTTCAGTCTATCTTTTATCTGGATATCTGCAGTTTCATGACTCTTTCCCAGCTTGTTTGTGTTAACCTGACTTTATATCACAGCTTCTTTTTGTGCTTTATCCATTGATGCTCCCTCTGGGGCAGCCTGTCCCTGCCTGTGTGGTGAGAGCACAGTCTGTGCATTAGGATATGTCTGCAGCTCCTGGGACTGTTTTCTCTGTTCACTCCTCGAAATTAAGGATACAGCTAAAGAAAAAGGCACTGTATGGATTCATATCTCCAGTTTGCATCCTTGTATCATATACAATGAAGACAGTGAAGACAAAACAGATTAACCTGTTCTCCTGGCCCTCACATTTATTAGTCATCTACAATTAAAGAATGCTAAGCTGATGGGGCAAGTGGTCAGCTCCAGCAGCACATTTCCAATTTCTCTCACCTCATTATATTACTGCAAGGGGAAAGCAGTCAAATTGTTTTTATACTATTATATATTTCAAAGAATAACATTCTTGCCTGGCCTCAGACTTTGTCTGACAAGTTTCAGTGCCATTCGAGTTCTTTTTGCTTCAGCTATAAACCGAGGCAGGGAATAAAGGATTTTCATAATAGAAATGCTCTCAAACCACATTAATTGTATCAGCATGAACTGGCACTACAGTCAAGGTTGTTTTAATTTGACTAAAAATGAACAGATTACTGTGAATCAATTGCAATCTAATAAGGGTCTTCTTGTAAAACCTACTGATAAGATGGAGTGGAATTGTTCTGAACTGTGCTCCTGGGAGTGAGATTTCAACAGAACTTAATGCTGCCTTTTCTAAATCTTTGATCAGTGATACTAAGGGAAATATAGGCACACCTATGTTTGTGTTATACATAGAAAAGTGCTATATTGTAAAAGTGTTTCCACTTTTCATTAAACTGTTGCCAGATTATTACTGAAAGATAATTCTCTTCTTTAAAGCTTTAGTCTGAGAGCAACTGAGCTGCTCCTGGGTACAGCTGTGTTCCCTAAAGTCCTATGGTTTGTACAGGAAGCTGAAGGTGCTTAGAAATTCACAGAATGTGGCTCATGAGCACAGGAAAAGAGGCAAGTAGATTGTTTAAGATGCCTAAAACAGGAGCGATTCATCCCGGTCTTAAACAGTTGTTTTCAGGTGGACTCTAAAACCAGCCCATCTCTGCATTGTCCCAAAATGTTGTCTAAATAACTGTGTTTTAACTAAATGCCTCAATTTTTTCATGAATAAAGTTAGGAGAGAATAAGAATTACAGTACATTTTAGTGAAAATACTTTTACTCAGATAATTGGTAGTCTGGGCCCTGGATTGCTTCATGATTTCCTTGGTTAAGGAACACATGCTGAAGGTTGTCACAAGTAACCAAACCTTGTCTGTGTGTTCAATCTTCCCCCAGAAAGAATCCAGTATAAACTTTATAAACTCACACCTGATCATACAAAATGTAAAACACATTTGAATTTTCAGGAATTATTCTCTTATCCCACAGGCTTTTTTATTAATACTGCTAGTTAAGAGTTCAAAATCTCTGTTTCATGACTAGAAATATGAAGTCTGTTTTCCTAGTACTTTAGACACATATTTTGACAGCTTTTTTATGTTGCTGAATGTATGGATTCTGAAAGTTTTGTAAGTGGCTGTTTGACTAAGCATTTGTGCCATCAAAGCTGTATTTGTCATTTGCTATTTTGAAGCAAAAAAAATTCAAATGGAAAGAAAATTGGCATGTATAAAAGTATCAGGGATATTCATAGATAGAATTAATAATGATGACAGCATCTGAAAGCATTTTAACTTCTACTTGCAGATGTTAACCAACTTTAAACTGTCAGAGTTCAGGCAAAGAACTGTGTGAGTTGTCTTGATTAGTTTCCCTTTGCTGTTACAGATTTTTTCTGCCTTCTTTCGAAGGACCGAGTACTGAAAACTGTCAGATGCAAAGTATTGGACTCTATGCAGGATAGTTTATACCAGGATGGCAGATCCTATGATCCTAGAGGCTTTTTCTAATTTGCAATTCTCATATATTTTTTTTTTTCCCAAGCCCCAGTCACACTGCCAAGGAGAAGAAATAACTCTCTGTGATTTAGTCGACCAAATATGTCAGAAATCATGAAAAATGACTGGTCCTATAGTCAGTGATCAAAGAAAAGGAAAGAGAAGGAAAATTATATACCCAGACTATCTGGCAAACACTTATTGATAGGAAATGCATTTGTTGAACTTAGGAACGTTTTATGAATGATTCATAAACAGGGTAGTGGTAGATTTTGCAGCAAATAGAATCGGTAGAAAATAAGTTTAAAAACCTTGAAAAAACAATGTTTGATATTCTCAGATTAATCACTTAACTGAGTGTCTATGGTTCAAATTAATGATCATTTAATTCAGACAGTCATATTGTTCTGAATTGCTTTGAACTAACTGTAGATTTGTTATCTACACAGTGAGGCAGGATGCTAAGGAACAGGATTTTCTTCTCTTCACCTCTGCCGTAGAATTTTTCAGTTTTGTTTTGCTCAATCATTTCCGACTTCTGATCCTAACCAGAGCCAAAAGAATAAAACGTAGAAGAAAATGCAATCAAATATAAATTTAGTTACAACTTATCCAACTAAAGACAGTAATATGTTTTCTTTTAAATTAACATGCTTGTTTATCTCCTATCTATAACATCCTTCAGTGACAGATTTTGGTGTCATTTGCTACAAGTGTTGTTCCTGTTTTAGCTCTGTGGCTTGAGCCTATTTCAAGCTGAGCATTTGCGTTAGTGGCCACAGAGCTGGAGTCAGTGTCATTCCTCCCAGCAGCTCTGGAGGTATTCCACGTTTCCTGGCTGCCCTGGGAATCCTGCCCATGATGCTGCCAACCTCCCTTGCTCTGGGAAAAGCTTGTCATTCCAGATCTCTGCTGATTATTGCAGAGTACCAAGTTGTTTAAGAAGATAGTTATGAAATATTGGCTTTTTCTTCATAACTAATTTATTTTTTCTTTATCCATAATAGCTGCTCAGTCCAAGCACTTCTTACTCATTGAGAAAGCTCCATCACTCACAGATGCTGTATAGATTTTTAATTTTCTCCTGTAAATGTTATATGATGCCTGTCAATTACCAGTTTGGTCTAAGGCTTTAGGAATTAGATCAGCCTCATTAAAGTAGAACAAAGTAATTTCAAAGTAAACTGAATATTTTGTGCTGAGCAACCTAAAAAAAAGATACACTAATCTAAAATTGCCATTTTCATGTTGATCAGCCAGGCTTTCTTTCCTTGACATGCTCTGTAATGCATTTCCATTCAAATTAGGTGTGGACATAACCACTGCTTGCAGCTGTTAATGGGCAACAGAGGGTTTCATGTCAGAGCTTGACCTTGACACTTGCATCTAGCTTTGTGTTCCAGCTCCTCAGCAATCTTACATTTGTGGATATTTAAAGTTTGGTCCCTTCTAGGGGCCTCCTTCATATTAATGATAAGAATTTAAATGCATTCCTGAACATATGTGCAAGTCCATGGGAGGAGAATAGATTCTGTTTTAAATGTGGACATTATTAATCACATCTTAACGTTTTATTGAATAAAGATGGATGTAACTGCTGCTTAGATATTTCCCTGAGTCAGTGATTTGGGTTGGTCCATTACTGTATAAGGCCATCTGTGAGTTTTAGATGTAAATCTGAAGCCTGTGAATCTTTGGGACAGAACAGATACGTGTTGTGGGCTTTAAGATTCAATGTGAAAGCTTTAGAATAATGTTGTTAACATTGTTTGCAAAATAACTGCAGTGGCTATATATTCTTTCTAGTCCAGATGGATAAAATCTCTAAGGGACATTTGTTTTCATGGTCTCTAACTTATTATTCTAACGCCTAACTTTTATGAGGCAAACTCATTATTTTTAGCAGTATTTTACTATCTCTTAAATGCAGTGAAAGGCAAAAGAGGACCACAAATCTGTTGTATTTAAAGCTACTGAACCAAATTTCAACAATTACCACAGACCTTGTGCATTTCTTAAATAAAAAAAAGGGTAACTGTCTCTTGACCAAGGCTTTTACCCTCTGAATAAAACTCAGACATTATATTGAAGGCTTTGTCTCTATTATTGACTCAGTGATGGTTGGTGATAATGTTCCATCAGGCTGAGTTAAATTCAGTGTGATTTGGCTCTTGAGTTCAGCCCAATACATGCAGTGTAATCTGTGTTTCAGAACTGTTAAAAAAATCTGAAGACAGACACAGAACCATAAGAATAGGATTGATGGGACCTCAGGAGGTCACTGGTTTCCTTTACTAATTCCAGAAAGATTCAGTTTTACCTGTATATTTGACAGCCATTTGTCCAACCTGTTTTTAAAATAGCTGGGTGACGCAGAATCCCCCTCCTCTCTCAACAGTTGTGTTTTAGCTCTTAATTCTCTTACCATCCAGCATGTTCTTAATGTATAGGATAAGCCTCCCTTGTGGTAACTTAAATCCATTACTTACTGTCCTGGAGAACACATCAGTGCTTTCCTCTCTTTGCCAACCTCTTGCTGACATCAGCTGTCATTTGAAATAAATACTCTTTTCCCCCTTGGTCTTCTTTCAGCTAAATAAAAGCATTGCTTTCCAGTTTTCCTCAGAGGTTTTGTTGGAAATGTCTTGGGTTTTGCTCCTTTTTGAACTTTCTTCAGTTGATCCAGCCCCAGTGTTGTGCCCAAATCTGATGTAGTCCTCCAGCTGAGCCCCACTGATGTGACAGACTTCAGGTTTCTTCTGTACAACATTCCTACATGTATCTCCTGGTGGGTTATGGCCCTGTGGACACTGTTCCAATTTTGGTCCATTTATTCTCAGATCACTTTCTGTAGAACCATTTCTATTATTCTACCTTGGAATTGTGTGTCACCTTGTGCCCACACTGAATTACTTTATGTTACTAATTCTACCACATCCTTTCAAATTGCATTCCTGTCCTCTAAAGTGCTTGCCATCCCTCTCTAAATGTTATCATCTTCACATTAAAGTGCTTTCTATTCTGCCATCTAAACCATCAACAATGAACCTTGATGTCCAGGGTACAAGATGGATTTAGGATGGCAGAGCTCTGCTAATGGCAAACTTGAACCAGTTCTTTGTGGGATCCAGTTTGCTTCTAAAATAGTTTATTTGTTCCACTTTTACCATTATTATTTACTTGTGGAGTACAAGTGCTCAGTGCTCTGAGAACTGGCATGTCCTGGAAAGTCTCACATCACACTGCAGATGGGAGGAACGACACACTTTGACCTGACTAGAATGGAAATATTCTTATTCCTTGGAGGACACCTTGGAGGTTTGGCAGGGTCGATCTTGAGTGAAAAACAGGTGGGTTTCTGAATGGTTTTCTCAGATCTGTTAATATTAGAAGAACATATTGATCATTTGTGAACAAATTCTGTTGGGGTAAAACCAACCCACAGCTCCATGCCTACTTGCATGTGCAGCGCAGACATTATTATGTCTTCTCAATACTTTAAAAACGTATCTGTAATCCTTTCAAATTTTCATCTTCACATCCTGATACAGGTTTCCTTGGAAAAACGAAAGATTTATTTTTCCTAAACAATGTACATTATGTCACTAAGATGCAGTTTAAAACAAATTCATACACTTTATGCTGAATAATATGAAGGAGGGGGTTTTCTCTCTTCGTGTTGACCAGAACTTTGTCCCAAAAGAATTTAATTAAAAGTTTGCTAAAAACTGAAAAATATATATTTGGGGAGATTTGAATCTTTCTGGTCAAATCAAATTTCTCATGTTTGCCTCCTATAGAATGTTCTCATAAGTGAACACTCTTTAATTTATAAACAATATTTAAGCAGATTTTATTTGCTGTAGAGAAAGATAATATTCAGATTTTTTTTTTTACTATTTTATTAATCTTTGTTCCAAAATATCAAAAGTCTAAAAATATTTTATATTCTTATGTAAATCATGCAAGCCAGGACATTTACATCCTTTTAAATAATCAGACCATGATAATATGAATGAAGAGCACTGCAAGTAATTATGAATATATATTTCTGGAAAGTTGTACCAGAGTGATGTTTCAGATAAAGTTTTATTAAAACTGAAAAAAGCCATTTAATCATTTCCTCACAAATGTTTGGTACTGAGTACTTGTGAAGCTGTATCAGCAATTCGTTGTGAAACAGCATTAAATGTGAAAGCAAACCAATATGAACCCAAGGAATCCTCTTAGGGAAATTTCTGTTTGGGTGGCAAAAAAGGGTTTGATAAATTTCTTTTATCATTCCAAAGAAATTACCTAGTTCAACATCATTTCCCGTCCAACATAATTAGATCTTGAGTAATGTGTAACTGATTGTATTTGTAGTGCAAACAAAACCCAACTGTGGCTGTGTAGATCAGAATATTGATGATTTCATATGGAAAAATAGATCAGAGCCACAGATGGCTTCAGAGACCACGCTGACACTACAGCTTTCTGAAACTTTACGGCTGCTAGCAGCAAAATCTTGCACTTTTGCAGCCACTGAAAGGTGACCAATACAGGACACTGGATTTGTGCTAATTCTGGGAAGGTGCAAAGACGTCTCTAAACCAGAGAGCCTGTAGCTTGTGTAGATACCAGAAAAAGTCAGAGCAAAAGGGTCAGCTTTTTTGTTCCTTGACGTCAGCACTGCACTCACTCTTTGCTGAGGACAGCACTGTGCAAAATGCTACTATTTATTCCATACCAGCTCTGAGCTGTTTAATCCTTAATCTCTGGGTTGATGATTTTTTGTCATAAACTCTCAAAACCCAGAATAAATGTCAGAATATTTTTGTATTTGCATTCCTGTGAAAATGTTTTCTCTGCATACTCATCTCAGATTTTGACATTAAGTGTGCCTCCAGCACTCAGAAACACGTCCAGACTGAATTCACTTGACAGCTGGATCATAAATGAAAGACAATCTTGATGTTTAGCATCATAAAAATGTTGATGGGCATTATCTGATTACTATCAGCTTAATTCAGTGTAACAACCCACCTTTGTGTACTGTGCTGTGCAAGTCCTTTATTAAAAAGTGTAACAAGGAAAAGAAGGATTCTTTTAGACAATATTTACAGGTTCAGGTTCAACTATTACTGAAAGAAATGCAACCAATCAATACAGGAAGGTATTAAAGAACATCTGTGATCCTACCTGCTTAAGTATTTATCACTCACTGGTATGATGCATGGGGATTTGCAAGGCTGTTACATAAGAGGTTAAATATGCAATGAATTTTTATTTCAGGAAGAGATATAGGAAACAAATACAGCGGAAATTTAATTAGCTGAATGGAATTATGCATTTTTAAAATGGTTTTGGCAAAGTACAGAGGAATAGGAAATGAACCAACTTATGTAAGCACAAAACTGATGGACCTGCTCTGAGTTTATACCAAGAAAGTTTCCTTTGGAGGCGTGTTTAGTTCTTTAGGAAATAAAAAAAAAGATGGTTAAAAAGTATTTGAAACTCCACGGCAGGGTAGCCCTGGTGATCATTTGGACTCAGAGAAATCTCAAGACTGAGCTTTGTGTAAAGTAGAAAAGATTAGTCATCATCAATAGTTATTTAACTGTAAGACTGGAAGGCTTTAGAAGAGATGAAATGCTCCAAAGAACTAAGTAAAATGTGAATTGGTTTGAAAAAGGCAGCTTTCTAGTAAATAATGAATCTATCTTATTAAGTGATTAATATTTCCACAAACAGATCATTCTTTAATCTATTTAATATAAGCATAGAGGAGACTAATGTCTGGGACTTGCAGCTAGCAAAATTGAAATAACGAAATTGAAATAAAGAGAACTTATATGAGTGTATATAATAATTATTATTTCCATTTGAATTATTAGTTGACTGTGTCACATACTGCCTTCCATCAGCTCTACCTGCCATTCTATAGCAAGGCTCTCACTCATAAACTAATCTGAGGGTCCAAAGCTTCTTTATACGACAGGAGAAAAAGAAATTGTTCTGATTTTTATTGGTCCTGCCGTCTTCAAAAGCTGGGACCTGCACCATGTATTCTGAAAGATCAATTGTGCCCACACAATAAATCTGACACAAGAAACACCTTGAATTCCTCTTGTCCCTTCAAATACCTGGTATCAGATGTTCAGAGCTGCCAGAGTCTGGGAATTCTGAACACAAATAAAAAAAATTTCCCAGCCAAAATAGCTATGGTTAGTTTTAAGGTAAACTTCTATTAAGCAGCTTCTAGAAAGATAATCTGTTTTAACTTTATTGTGTTTTTATGTAAACTGGATTGATTCCAAGAACTGTGGAGTTCAAAGGATGTTGCTGGCATGGTAATAAGGCCCAGTTCAGTCAACAGAGGCTGGCTGGTTTATATGTTGAGCTGACCAAGCACTTATTAAGTGATGTGTTTTGCTGAGATTCTCATCTGGTTTTGTTGTTCAGACTTCAGTTTGTGCTGACAACTCTGCAGAAGTGTTCTGAGTTCTGAGAATGTGAAATGCAGCCATCCCAGTGCTGTGTTTCAGTGCAGTCACAGCTTCTGTAATAATGGGCACTGCCCAAAGAGGTCATTTCAAACAGAGCCAAATCAGTCTTGTATTGCACTGCCTGGCTGATCCTTTATTTCCAGACAAAGTCCTTAATTCCCTGTAATTTTCTGCCAGTGTGGTGATACCTGCCCTGTGGGTAAGAACTGCAGGAAGTCAATGTTTAGTCAGGTCAGGTCAATCAGGTCAGCTTTAGGTCACCTCTACTGCTGCAGCATGGCAAGAGGCTTGGGGGTCTGTCACAGCATCGTAACACCATTGCTCTTCCATTAGAGCAGCCTACTGAAAAAGACTTCATGATTACTTCCTTTCTTCACTTCTCCTTTCCCTTTCCTCTCCCTGACAGATTACTTGCCCTAGCAGTTTATACAATACTCAGTCTTGCTTAACATTTTCCAGCTGAAATGTTCAAAGCTCACAGATTTCACAGGCTCAAGTATTGAAGTATTTTATGACTTTTTGCTAAATGAATGGATTGCAATTATGAACTGCTTCTGCCAACAAGGCATTTCCAAGGTATGGCACTTGATTTCAGGACACTTGTAAGTAAAGGATTTTGATGAAAGCAATTACAATGGTCTTTCTCAACTTTTTGAATTCAAGCTTTATTCACGCATACTGGTTTTGGCTGGCATTGAGTTCACTCACTTCATAGTAGCTCGTAGGATGTTTCAGTGTAGTTTCAGGGTGACTAAAACAAGCTTGGTTTTAGCTGTCACTGGGCAGAGCTTACCCAGAGCCAAGGCCTTTCCTGCTCCTCTCTTCACCCCAGCAGTGAGAGGCACTGGGAGGGGACACAGCCAGGACAGCTGACCCCAGCTGACCCAGGGGATATTCCAGACCCAGTGGATCATGCTCAGACTATAAAGCTGTGGAGAAGGAGGAAGGGGGGACAGTCAGAGTGATGGAGTTTGTCTTCCCAAGTCACTGTTATGTGTGAGGGGCCCTGCTGTCCCAAAAATGCCTGAACACCCGTTTGCCCATGGGAAGCCGTGAATTAGCTCCTCTTTTGGCTTACTCATACAAGCAGCTTTTGCTTTACCTATTAAACTGTCTTTATCTCAACCCACCAGTTTTCTCACTTTTGCAGTTCTGATTTGCTTCCCCATCCCACTGTGGGGGAGTGAGTGGCTGAGAGGGGCTCAGCTGCCTCCCAGGGTAACCTGCAATAGCATGTCCTTAGGTGTCTCTGGAAACCAGTTATTTTCTACATCTTCCTCTGTTAAAAAGGCTGGAGACAGCCAGTAGTCTAACCATTTATCTTTTGGTTGTCTGTAGAGTTATAACAATATAGATGGCATCATTCAGTGTCAAAAAAATCTATAAGCATTTGACCTTACGTTAGATCATGCTAAAAAACCCAAAACCCTAAACATGCTTAATCAAGTATTTAATTCTCTTGCCTTTCCAACCAATATTCCTTAAAAAGCTGGCTCATGCACACAGATGCTTAAAGGTGCATTTCTAGTCTCCAGGGTATTTTAGAATGACACTGTATAGTCTTCTGTACCAAAAATATTTCTCTGATGAAGCTCTTTCCCATCTGCCAAGAAAAGTAAAACCATATTCAACATGAAATTTAAATTTATTTTTTATTTATCTTCCCTTTTTAGGGTGTCCAAAGTGTCCAGAAAGATTCAGAGGACAAAAAAAATCTTGATAAAGGCTTAGTACAAAATACCAGCAAGATGGGTCATGTGTACACTAATATTTGCTGTGAAGGGCAGGGGGGAGAGAAGGATAAAATGTGATGGTTTTTGGGAGTAAAACAAGCCACAAAATGAATGTAAATGAAGAAAATTATAAAGCTTGATCTAATTTGTCTGGTGACCTTTAATTTTTTAATATGTTATGTGTCTATGGAATATGCTTGGCTATTGATCTGTCCATTACTTGCTCTTGAGCAAGTGGTATATACAATATTTATTAATTTCCACTTTCTTTTATGTTTCTAGGAATTCAAATCTTTGGGAGAAAAAAATTGCTCTCCATCTTCATAGAAAAGTGATAAGTGATCAATAAGTATTTTGGGGATGGAATTTTTTTTTTGGCAACTTAACTTAAGCAAATTTCATCCCATAAACTTTAACTTCTTTCTTCAAGAAAGAACAATGCTGAAATACATAAAATAAGAGGCTGTCCTAGAAAAGTGAGAAAGAGTGTGCAAAAAGTAACTACACCCAGATGAATCTATTGTGCCCTGTTTGGCATAAAGCATAGGAGAAGCACGAAGAAGATATCAATATTTTGCTTCTGCTTTTTTTGAAAGGAAATAAAATCCCAGTGAAATAGAACTTGTGTTTGGGTGGTGATTTTTGCTCGTCTGTTTGTTTTCCTTCACTTAAATAGTTCTTTTCATCAAAATACTTGTATTTTCTCAGGTAAAAAGCCCAGGGGTATATTCTTGTTCATGTTAAACTAGAGGAGCCTGTGGTTCTGTCTGTCCTTAATATTTGTCAGTGCAGGAAAGGCAACACTCCCTCTCTTTTGCAGTGCTGGGAGAGAAGGGTGGATTTCTTTACCTCAAGGGCTGGCTGCTGGAAAATTAAAAGCCTTTGTGTTGTAGCCTAACACAAAGATAGAGACACCAAAATGAGATATTTATTCTCTGGTTTTATTTTCTTGGCATTTAGGTCTTATCTAGAAATGTACTCTGTAGGACAATGTAATAGCAGTATTAATTGCACGCTTTGCTAATGAGTGTGGTGACACCTGCAACCACCACAGAGAGCTCCACTCACAACACCCAGGGTTAGCCTTGCTAGCACACAGTGTTCAAAAGTGCCCCAGAGAGGTCCTGAAGGAGAACAACTCATCGGCTGTAGGGGTATTTGCAAGGTCTTTCTCCCAAGCTCAGGGGGAAACACAGGAAGAAGCACTGGGGTGCTGGGCTGCTGCTCTGAGCGTGTGGAAATGGGCAGGGGGTGCTGATGCTGGGCTGGAAGGAGCTGAGAGGCAGGAGGGGCGGTGTCAGGAGCATCTCAGACAGACAATGCCACCTTCTCACTGCTGTTGTGGAGGGTCCAGCACGCCAGCTGCTCTAAGTGTCCAACCTGTCTCTGGCAGCCCTTCTCACGCCCTTCCTGAACTGCGTTATTCCAAGTTTTTGGGATGAAGCCGACTGTATTGAAGCAGGTATTTCCTGACAACCTCAGGACTTCCAGCAAGGCTCTGCCTGTTGTTCTTCATGTTCCCAAACATCCATACTACAGAGGAAGAGAGAAAAACTGCAGACAACCTTGCTTTGCAGACAAAAACTCTGCATTTAGTGACAGGACTTGGTTTGCAAAGCTGCAGAAGGTCATACAGCAACATATCAATGATGTTCACACAGGCTAGTGCTTGTATCCAACAACCAACAGAACTTTGTTTTATTCAAAATGATTTATTGGAAACTTGGAACCAGCTTATGGTGAGAGCTGTGGCTACAGGTACTGTATTACATGCACTTAAAATACATCTTCGTGCTTAAAAAGCTTTTTATCCTTTAGGCTAGACAGTTTGTTAAGTCAAATAAGAAACCAAAGGCAAACATACAATAATAAAGCAAAACATAATATACTAAATCAAATCTAATAAACCAAAGTCAAACCTAAATCCTGGAAGGGTATTCACAAGTAGAGATATTTCCTGGTGCAGGAAATTTCTGTAAACCAGAAATTCGGTAATATTCTTACACAAATTATTTTTCAAAAATTAGTTTTTATTTTTCTTGGTCAGTGCTGTAATTCCTTGGAGCCTTTTCAGCTGTGGATGTTGAAAAGAACTTCTAAAACTAAGACAACCTCAGAGTAAATTGGTGGAAGACAGTTCAAAGAGTAGCATGTGGGGTGACATTCCCTGTGTTACATCTCAATTAATGAAGCCTGCAAATGCAGTCACAAAGACCTTTTAAATTCGATTTCATAATTTGGCTTAGAACCTGAAATCAACTTACCTCCACAGAAATCAACAATCCTGAAACCACAGTAGTACAGAGCCTGGAAGTGGGTGAAAATGTGTAGGCGGAAACAGAACATAATTTTATTCTGCTTTCTTGGTGCTGGTAATGTCATAAACATCCTGCCATTCTGATATTATTGTGTTAACGTTAAAATATTTGGTTGATGCAAATAGGAGTCGAGATGTAATATTCTTTATATGGCATTGCCCAGAGCAAAGTAAGAACACCATGACAACAAGTAGCCTGCAAGCTGTCATGTTATTTGTGTTCAGCCTGCAGAACAGCTTATAAAAAGCCATCAGCTGACAGTCATCCTGAACGTCAATAGTAATTGAGAGAGAAAGAATAGAAGAATAACGAATGGTGAACATGAAAAAAAGACAAAAAAAGGTAGAATAAAACACCCTAGGAACAATACTTTTCCATACACTGAGTTTTCTTAAATGACAGTCATTTATTAAAAAATACAGCTTCTTGAGTAAAACCCTTGAATGTGACCACTTTAGCCTTCAGACATCACCATTCCCCCCGTAGAGAACTTTACTAATAAAAGGTGACAGCACACAAGAAACCTTTCTAAAATTTTACTGAGCAGAACTATCAAGCATTTATTAAATTGACAAAGATGACTACAGGGATATGAAGAAATTTCTTCTGAAAGTACATATGTTACATAGAAAAAATATCTGAGGAACAACAGGCTTTGTGAGCAGTAACACAGCATTTAAGAATATTGCCCAAGGTGCTGTCAGTATCCTTACAGATATACCTCTTGTGATTAAGCCTCACAGTAGTCATTAATCTATTTTTATTTATTGTAAGATCATCTTTCATTGTTTAGGGTTTTGGACTAGCTTACTGGTGTTTTGCCATGTACACAAGTAGTAAGTGAGTATGAGGCAATGAATCTTCTTGTACTGGTGAACACGATCACACGGGTCATGGCCCTGGGGAAATCAGTTCCAGGAAACAAACAAGGAGCAAGAGTCCACATTTTACAGGGCTGGCTTAGTTGCAGTGGGACTATTTGTGAGAGCAAAGTGAGAGGCAATCGATCCTTTAACTGGCACTGTTTCATGTGAAATGTAAAGTATGTGAAACTGTAGCCAGGTGTTTTAAAATCTGAGTTTTTACACACAACACACAACGACTAGTCTTTTCTAGAGGACGCAAAAATAAAAATGGTGATACAAAGCTAAAAAGACCTTCAATTGGCATTTCTGTCTGTCCCAGGTTTTTCTGTATCCTTTGACACCTAACGTATCAGGGAATGCAAAGATAAGCTACTGCTGGTGCAGATGCAAAGCAGTATTTTAGCACTTACCTATGGAAAAATCAAATTTGTCAGAGAGAATGCAGAACACAGGTAACACACATTGCTGATTTCCTTGAATGACACATGGTATCTAATAAACTACTTTTGCAGTGTGCTGCACCACTTTTCCAATGCCGGGGAGCTGAAAACCTCAGCTCCTAGTTGGCTTCATTAATGAGGTACCCCACTAAAAGTATGAGCAGCTCTGCTGACAGGCCATCTGTCTGCTGTCAGCCAGGAATCGATAGCCTGGCCCTCAACTGCATCCGCTGCACAGAAACTTCTTGAAGAATTCAGTGAGCAATCCCTAGAAGGTAAACTGCTTAATTGTGCCTGTCTTAGCTGCCACTGTAAGAAATTAACATCTCAATTTTCTCTAGGTGTTAAGAGAACAAATGAAAAAAATCCAACACCCCAAAACAAAACAACCCAACCAAAAAAAGCACTGATACATTATTCATGCCAGGGAAAAAGAGAGGCAGTGATGGAAAAAGAAAATAAACATATCATCAAGATGAAGTTTCCTGGGTTTGGACCTAAACCTCTGCTTCTGAAGTTCATAGCATTCCCTCTTAAGAGTTTTCCAAAATATCAATTGTAGATCATCTTGGGAAACACTGCTTCAAATGCACAGGGCCATTGATGTAATTATGATTCGGTGAGAAAAAGCAAAATTTTATTACTTCAGTACATAATTTTTGTCATATATGAGTCTAGATGAGGGTTAACAGGAATTAATGTACCAATTTGCTCTGATATTAAGGGATTTCAAAAAAATGAATGATGAGTATGTTCAAACAGAGGAAGAAACTGAACCTACACTGCATGGCTTTGGATAAGAGCTCTAACTTAAGGTTACCATAAGAGGATTGTCCTCCTGACATGAGGTTTGTGCCACATTTTAGAAAGGAGACAAGGCCTTTTCTTCCAGGAGGACATTCCAGCTGTGCGCCCCTGCAGGAGATGACTTCCTGAGACTCTGATTAACTTCTCTCACCAGACAAGAGTAGAAGCATTTCCTTGTTATCTAGGTAAGCCAGTCTACTGCCTTTAAATGCCTTTAGAATTAGGTTTCACTGCAAGACCCAGACAGCTCGAGTCAGCTGTGAGGGCATTCCTATACCTATTTGGATTCAGCACTGATGAGCTGCACTGTGCAAGACAGGGACCAGAAATTAGGATTTCATTTACACTGCAGTGCTGAACTTGTCCATGCCACAGCCTCAAGCAGGAACCGTCAGTGCCTGTCTGGCCATCTCTCAGCAGAACAGAGGGGAAATTATTTGGGCCACCAGCTCGGGGATCTCTAACAAAGAGATATTCTACCTGCAAAGAACAGTCTGGCCTTTTTCTCTCATCTCCCAAAAATCTCACCTGAAATAAAATCAGTTTCACAGAATTTAATTTATCTGCTACAGAAGTATAAACAGCTGAGTCAGACCTGCTGGCATTTGCCATATGAATGTGGGTCCAATTATTGAGACTGACAGCTGCGAGCGCCTTGCTGTAATAATAAAATAACGACTTACCCAGGGCTTTTTGAGAGCACCTTTCATTCCAGGCCATCCTCAAGTGTGCTGCGAACCCATACACAAGCTATATTTAGGAAGCACTTCACCCACCCGTGACAGGCAGCCACCTACAGATGAATCACTGAGCTTCCTCACAGCTCCCATCATCGGGACCCAGCAGAGCAGCACTCGCAGGAAACAAGGATGGCAGAGTGCTGATCCTCAGCTCCCTCATGCCTGCTTTTCTGCACACTTATTCAGGCCCTACATCAAAGGAAGAAGCTTGCAATTTTTTTTTTCCCCTCTTCATTATGCAACTGCCAGGTTAATATTTATTCGTTTATTATTAACAAACAAAAAACAAACCCACAGAATATCTCCTGATCACATTTGTTTAGGTCATAAAGTTTCATCAACACTACTGTAAGTTTATGTATATGACCTCATCATTAATATAGCTCATAGCTATTAATGATTTTGCATATTAATTTGATAAGAAACGTTTTATAACAGACAAAAAAAAAAAAAAAAAGCCACCTCTCTGCCACCAGTGCCATCTCCAGAACTGTTGCTTTGGCTTCTGCCATCTCACGCCACTTAGCCTGTGAAATATTAATCCTGTTGTGCTGTGGCATTTGTCAGCCTAGAGAGGGTACTTCTCCACTGCAATTACATTTGCGTCCCAAAGAAATAACGTCAGCTGTGAGGGTGAAGAAAAGCCCTGCCTGTGCTGTGCTGACAGTGGCTGGAGTGATGTTACTGACTCTGCTCAGCCCCAGCACAGCCCCAGCCCCTCTCCAGCATCTTCACCCAGCAGGGGCCAGAGATGCACAATTTGTCATCCTGCAGGAACCATCCAGGAATCCTACTGAAAGCCAGAGTCATCACTAGCAAGGGATTTATATTTTTTTAAACCTGAAACAAGATTATATTCCCTGTGGGAGCTGCAAAAAACCTTGTGAAAGCAGCCTAGCCTTAACTTTAAAAATCAAATGCTTTACTAAGGAGATCTTTTAAACCTTGTAGAATTTTTACAAGCTACTGCATTTTTTTTTCAGTTTTTCAGCACAGAGAAAGAGTCTCTTACATTTTTAATAGAAAAGGAAACCAAGACCAGGTTGAAAGTATATGCTGAGCACTGGGAACAGCTGCAATTCAATCCTTCTTTCAGCATATGCTAGCTCAAAGAGAGCTCATAATTTTCAAAGTATTTTCTCAGAAGAAACTGTTGCTGTTGGAGTCAAAAGACTGTTATTTAGACGTGCTTGGGGATTTTTCCCTAGTCCTGAAATTTAGCTTATTTTCTGTGGCTAAAAATGCTACATCTGGAAAAAGACATGATCAGCTGCTGAACCTCTTCTACTGCTTTCCTCGAGCACTGCCCCATCTTGCAAACTAGTCTTACTATTCTTATGTCATTATTTGCATTCAATTAGTAGTTGGAGTGAGTCAAGGAAGCAAACTGATCTCAGTGTCTGCTGGGTTAGCAACACTTATATTAGACTTGGTTAAGAACTGAGTTTAGAGACTCAGAATTTATTTTCCAGTTCACAGTGCTGACTTTTTATGGCAAAACTCTGTTACAGGAATGAACCTCTGTGAAGAGTTTTCACTCTAGAGAAACCTGATAGATCTCTTGATCAAAAGAAGTAGGATGGAAATGTTTCCTACCCAACCCCTAAAATTTAGGAAAGAAATATGCATGTACCCATCCACGCCTCCATGATGCACTTCAGTCATGAATCTACTTTAACTGGTGATTTTGTTGTAGGGATCATTGTTTTGAGGAAATGGCACCAATTATTTCTGATTGAGATTCATTAAGTTGGTGTGTACTGGGAGACTATTCCCCTGTCTAATGAGTCCCATGCCAAACCTTGCTTAAGTAAAATCTATGAGATGGCAGACACACACACACACGCACTGACAGCTGATATTGTGTAGGACGCCCCAGATGGAAATTGTGTCAAAATTGCAGATTTAACACAATAAGGTGTAAAATCACAGGCCATGACTTTATGTCTCACTCTTCTCACAGCTTTTTTTGTTCTAATTTAATTTCTTCCATGGCTTGCAGTAAAATATTGTACTTTATTTCAGGTATGATCATTCCTAAGTTGGCAATCACTGCTGCGATCACATAAGACAGTATAAATTCTTATACAATAGCCATAATGATTTAGAATAAGGTTGAGGTTTCTCACATTTACATGATGGCTTAAATACTTTTATGATGCTGTATAGCAATTTCATTCCTTTTTATTTCTATTCTGTTTTGGCAAAATTAAAGTATATGCATTTTCAAAGTGCTATTAAAACACAAAGGAATAGGAGATTCATTTTGAATTTATATTCTATCAATAGCCACATTTGGATCTGGCAAGAGTTCTGACTTAATGTTTGTTCACTACCTATATTTTAAGAGCTCCTTTGGGCTTCTGCTAGGGAGGTAGAGAAACCCATGTGTATTCCATATTAAAGATCTTTAATGGAATCTAAATTATTCATATAATGTTAGAAAAAGTCATAATGAGTTTCTTAGAAAAATATATTTCACAGTAAACCACACCTTTAAATTTTACAGATCTCAACTGTACTTTTGTTATTATTTTAATAACAATTATTATTTAATTGTAAAGTTTTGAAAATGTATGCTGCAGTTTTGTGTTCTAAATCAAAGAAAACCAGTGGAGACGATGCCTTTTGATGATAAACACTGACTGTTCAGCATTGACAGCATCTCGGAATATTCTGCCAAGAGAGTTAAGCTGCTGGCTCAACTACAGCTTTTCTTTTGAGCCTTTGGACAGATAAACACATAATCTTAGACCTATGAAAGATCTGAGTAGCTAAAACTAAAATACTGACTTTCAAACCTACCACTTGTCATCTTGCTCCGGATTAATATAATTCCTCCAGGCACGAGAGACTCCCAAAAGTGCATCTGACCTGCTTGGCTGCAAAGTCATTGGCTCTCTCAGGCCCTGTGAGCAAACAACTATTTTGGTATAGAGGGGGGAACAGTTTTGGACGTGAGAAAGGGGAATCTCATTGGAAATACCTCCTGCCTTGATCTACAGGCACGCTTAGGCCTTCTTTCCTCAATTTCCTGCTAGAAGATACGAAGCCAAGTGAGTTTCCTGGTCTGAAAGAAAAACATTACTGTGACTCCTGACTGGATGGATGCAGCATCCTCCAGTCCAAATTACAGATCCATGCAACATTTTTCTTCTCAGCTGCTTTGGCTTTACTTCCTGGTTGCTTTCAGTTGCAGATTTTCCAAGGTTAAGTTTTGCAAAGATGAGCTTATATCTTGGCATTGTCTTCTGGCTCTCTTTGCACCCATTTTCAAAATGAGAAGACTATTTCTTCTTTTCATTGGGCATATGGAATGCAAAATAAACATGGAACTGGGAGAAGATGCTCCGAGGAGGTCTCAGTGGGCTCAGAATATCCAGCCTCCTCCTCAAGAAGCAATGCTCCATCAAAGCTCCGGCAAACCTGGCTGTGAGTCCTCCCCTTTTCAACTCATTGTTTCTAGTTCATGGCAATGTCTTCTGACACTCTGGAAGCTCTGGAAAACTGGCAATTATGTCCTATTGATTCATTTTCACTTTAGAAAGATCTGCTCAAATTCATACTGTTTCTCAAAAAATTATTAAACTATCATTTTTTTAAAAAAAAATTTGCTTCCATGGGAAAGTTAAAAAACTACTTTTATCCTGAAATAAAAACTTGTTCAAAATATCCTAAATTCCCATGAAACAAAATTGAATTTCAGCCAGTTTTCATCTAAACAGTAAAGTCTTTTCCAGCATCAGAGTCTAATTTTAAGGAGCTATTAAAATACTGAAGCCTTGTTGTGATAAATATCAGCCTGTAGAGGGAATTTCAGTGGCAAAATTTTAATCTATTTTATAGAAATGCTCACAAGGTCATGGTAGTTCTACTATAAATAGAAACATGAACAGTTTTATTTAACCTCAGGGTCCATAAGGGTTCTTGTACCAAACAGCCTCATAGCAACTAACACTTGATTTTGTGAAATTGCTTCAAAATCAAGACACAATGAAGTAACCTCAAACTGCCATGAACTGATTTAAAGCCCAGTATATCTCCACATTCTGCAGTTATCTCCTTCTGAATTACAGTGCCTCATTTAAATTTTAATGAAAAATAACACCGAAGGTGAATTAATTAAAAAGAAAATATCTGTTTACAGCCTTGATCACTGATGTTGACTTGGCCATTCAAAATAATTCCCTTTTCCTCCTTGCTTAGCCATTTGATCCCATTAGAGTTACTCGGATTATCCATTTAATTTAGGATAAAATATAGAATAGTACTTAGGCACCTAGATCGTCACCTATGCAGAGAGGATGAGTAAAATGAGTCCAAAAATTCTGCTTACACTGACGAGATGAAAGATTCCCCAGATTCTCAGCCTTATGCTGCTGTGCATGTCTAGAAATGCTGCCTCAGTATTCCTCTTCCATACAAATCTTCTCAAGATTTCCAGGCTGAGGCATCAATCTTTCAGTTTTAAGTCATTATCTCTTGTCCTATCACTCCACGCCCTTGTGAACTGTCCCTCTCCAGCTCTCCTGTAGCCCCTTTAGGCACTCAAAGGCTGCTGTAAGATTTCCCCAGAGCTCTCTCATCTCCAGGCTGCACAACCCAGATTTCTCAGCCTCTTCACAGGAGAGGTGCTCCAGCCCTCTGAGCATCTTCATGGGTCTCTTTTGGACTTTCTCCAACAGGTCCATGTCCTTCCTGTGTTGGGCCCCAGAGTTTCTAAGGCTCTGGATGAACAAGACTGTTCTTAGAAGGAGGGTGCTGTGTCAAAGACTTTTGTGTACTGTTTGGGCTTGCATGCTGGTGGTATAAACATAGCACTGAGCTGATATTTTTTGGGACAATCCATATTCACAAGAACATATTGCAAAGAACCTCATTAAGATATTCCTCCTTTCCCACTTGGAGAATGGATGGGCTTTGAAATTTAAAAGACCACAGAATAAATTTTTGTGGAGTTTCTAATCTATTGCTAATATTTAGAATAATGTCCTGGAGAATGAGCAGAAAAGGATTTGTGTTGTGTGCAGAACTGTGTATTTGTGTATACACACTTTTCCTAGTGCTGGGATGTATTGCAGACTCCATGCAGCCTTTGACATTCTGTATGTCATACCTGACTTATGCAGACTTCTGTGCCAGCTGTCATTGTTCCTTTGTGGCATAAATGCATTCATTCCAGCATATTTAACTTCTGCTATTTATTCCACTAGTTTCTTAATTCTTATTTATTTACATTAGATCCGAATGTGTATATAAACAGTTATCCTTTTAATTATGGCAGCTTTGTAAGGCACCACGTATTAAACAGTTGTTCACTCAAAAGGCAAGGGAGAGAATCTGGGTTTGCATTGTGTGTAGAGCCTTCTGGCCCTGAGTATTAAATTCCAGTATAATGAGGACCTTGTGCTGGTTGTACACCAGACAGGGATTCAGTTTATTCTGCCAGAGATCTGGCAGCGATGTAAGACTGAGAAGCAGCTGCCAAAAATTACTTGATATTTTGTAAACCCTTGTGCTGTACAGTTTGAGAGTTGAAAGGGTTCATGTGCAAGAGCAGAATCTGCAAATGAAACGTATACAGTGGAGCAACATTTGTAATAACCATCTGCTGTGCTTTCCCTCCTCTCCCTTTGTGCCTGCGTGGCATAAAACATGGTGAGTCCATATGAGCACTTGGGGATTAATGATGTGGTGAAAAGCATTTTTGGTTCACTATATGATAATTTTGTCTGTGGAGAGGAAGAAATGTTATTTGAGCCCCAAGGAAGAAGCAGCTGAGGTTAGGCCCTGCAAAGGTTGGTGATTTCCACTGGACCTCCTCGTTTTAGTTTTTTTTTAACTGCAAAATGGATCTGAAAGTGTTGAGAGTGAAAGTCATTTTGGGGAAGCTGAGTGGAGGGAGTGGTTTAGAACAGATTTCACTACAATTTCTGAGTAACACCAATGAAAGGACTTTTCAAAATTACACCGAAGATAATTTCAATATTCTTTAACTGAAGAAAAAGTTCCATTTATTTTTAAGCCTTTTCCTATGTAATTCCTGTTATCTTTGAATAGAAGTGGATCTAATTAGCTGCTCTTAGAGAAGTACTTGACGAAATGATTGCTTATGTACCCTGTTCACTTATTCAACCTTTCTCCAGAAAACAAGGCATAGGTCATTTTAACAAAGTTCTATAATATTATGAGTTTAACCTCTTTGCAGTGTATGCTATGAGTTTCAGGAAATTTGTGAACATGAAAGCACAAGCTTGATTAATTCTGTATTTACTCTCCAAGATGGTTAGCCTGATTAGAAGACAGCCTAAGAAACCAAGATGGTATTTTAAAATGAAATTTAAATAATTTTTGTGCCCTGACAATTCTTTTCCCCTTGAAGCTTCTCAAGAGGATAAAATGGAGGGTGACAGCACTGAGGAAAATTAAACAGATGAAGACTATTTGTAGACAAATTGCAGACATGCTAATCTTGTTAATTTACAGTAAAACCTAACACTTATCCAGACCTCTGTCATGACAAAAAGCAACAAAAGGGAGGCATTTCTAATTTCTCAAGTGCACTTCAGATTAAATTATGTTCTGCTACAGTCACTGAGGAATCCTATTAATGCCTATTTGCAATTGCAATCCTTGGGTCAAATTTGGCTCTGTTTTTTTTCTGGTGAGATTAGATCATTGTGTTAGTTTATTTGCTTGTGCTTCTTTCCATCCTGTCAATTGCTCTCTTTCTCCCAAATGTTGCCAGTACCATAATCATCATCATTATACAAATTATGCAGAAGGACCCTGTGCTTGCATATTCTTACCATCTTCTGCTGCATTAGAGTGAAACAATGTCAAAACAAATGTCACTCATTGCTTTCTGACAAGTACACACAATCTAAACCAGTCCTTTTAAACCATGCTGGCAGCAAGAATTTGTAGGTAATTTGTATAGATATATATCACCTAATTTTAGCGGTCCAGAATGAAATATCTTGTTCCAGCTACTCATCTGGATTCACTTGAAAGTCGACAGACAGTCTAGCACCTCCAGAGTGTGATTCTTCCTTGTGATTTCAGACATCTGTCTTGGGCTGAGATGTACCATCCACACCATTCCAAAGTTTCACCATTTCAAGGTTACACCATTTCAGAGGCATCACAGATGTAACCCCACTTGTAGGATTCCAGGCTGGTGAGAGCTGTGCACAGACAGGTGTCCATGCCTGACATCCTTCCTGCCTGGAGTCACAATGGTGCACAGTTTTGGGCTATTTCAAAGGTGTTCTTCTCATCACATACATATGAATAAACTGATCAGCCTTACCCAAAGGTCACAGAAAACTGTTTGGGGTCTGACAGACTATTCACACCAACAAGGGTTCATCCTGATAGGATCTAAACACAGAACTCCCCAGGGAGCATCCACCAGGATTGTGCCACGTTACACCCTATTTTAAAATCATCAGTATGCAAACCGTGCAGCACAGGTTCCTACAAAGACGAGTTACACATCCTGACTGAGGGACTCCATGTGTTCCAGGGGATTCTGTTTCCTAAAGACAACAGACGGTCATTTTAAGCCTTCAGCAAAAGCAGAAAAAATATATACTCTCTGAGTTTCTTCAATACAAAACAAAAGTCAAACCAAGAAAAAATATTTCCCATTTGTTTTAGAAGGTAGCACACAGCTGCAGTTAAGTCTTTGGCATTGGTAATTCTCAGACATTTACCATCATACTGTCCAAGGAAAAAAAATGTCATTTTCTTTTAATGAGCACTCAGAATTTTTGCTAGCTGTCAACAGTATTATTTTAATAGGCTGTTGGAACAGAGGGTGAGAATGGACTGCACTTGTGTAGGAAGTCATTAATTGTTCAGATCATATCTTGTTGTGGATTTCTGTACGTAACATGAAAGTAATTTTGAGCAGTGACTTAGAATAATTACCACTGTGAAGAATTATTTTGCACAATTTATTACTGAAGCACAGATTTAGTATTGGAGAAGAATGACAAATGAATAAACATTTAGTTGAAGTACTATGAATTGGTGAAGTGGATTAGCATTAAATAAATTTGAAATCAAGACTAACAAATATAAACCTCCTTAGAGCCAGAATAGAAATGTAATGTAGCCATTCTCAAGTAAGGCTAAGGATTAAATGACGAAATATTTGACAGAAGCTAATGAGCCAACATCATAAGCAATAGGGTGTTAAAATGAAAAAAGGGAATTGCTATGAAACACATTTTTTCTGATTAATTTTTAGATTTTTCTGAGTACATTTTTTCCCACATGCATATGAATCCTGAACCACTACTTTCTTGCCAATTTTGGAGCTGCAACTAATGGCTTGTGACCATATAATGAGTTGTAATATTTAACTTGGATTTTGTGATCCCAAATGTACTTAAAAGTTTTGATATTTTTGTTCTACGTGTGGCAGTGCAAGGAAAATGTCCTCCTAGTCACACAGAGCTACAAAAATATTCATTATTTTGAGATACAAAATTCATACCACCACCCTTTCTCTTTTCCTGCTCTGTGGGGAGGAAAACAGAGATTGCACTCACAGACTTCCCACAAGCCCTGCACACTCAGCTCTCAGCAGGGGAATGAGCACCTTAAAACTTCCCTACAGAGGCAGTGCAGGGTGGTGGTGCTAGGAAGGGGTGACCCCGGTGACCTGCCTGCTGCTGATTATGTCTTTTATGCCAAGCTGGCTGAAGTCACTGAGGAAAAGCTGTTTCAAAGGCCATCATCATTGATTTCTCTCTGCTGCTGCTGAGGTCAATGAGTTAGTGTTACCATGATTCTTACCCATAAATATCGATGTGAAAACTCCCATTGACTTCAGCATAAGTGAGGACAGGGCAATACTCTTGGAAATCCCATCTGCTGCATTGCAGTTTGCTGCTCCAGAAAAGCAGGCAATGACTATGCATGATGTATTATGAAGGCTCAAATACTGGTGCTTCAAAGAGTGCTTAATTAGTTCAGATAGGTCATAGGCCCTCAGAAATTACCAGTTATTACTAAGGTTTTATTCCCTACTGATGCCATTTTTTTCCCAACTGACAGATGGAAAGTGTGCTTGCAGTGACCTTGTCTGGATGGCTTTTTTTATCATTTGCAGAGAAGTCAGAAACACAAGTAATTCCTTCAGTGATTTGAACAACATACATCCTTCTACTAAGCAATCTATGTCATCACCCGATTTTGAAATAAGTTCCTATTAATAAACTATACCACCTCTAAATAATTATCATCAGGAAATCAGTTTTGAGATTGCCACAGTGAAAAAGATTAAACATTCTATCACATGTTTTATTTTTTCCTGTGGTTGTAAACTTTTTTCAGTAGAGTCCTGAATTCAGGACACAGCCAGGAAGAATCATTGTTATTTCTATGTGAAAGGGAAGACTATTTATTTTTCTGATTTGTTCTCAGTTCAAGACAGTTTTTCTTGACTTTGTTAGTTTTTAACCACCACTGTTTTTCTTGTATTATGAGTGATTGAACAGAACACACCTACCCATACCTGTCAATCCAGCAAAACTGAGAACTTCATTCTTTATTAAAAGATGGCAACAATCAATAACAAATTACAGAACATAGCTATAAATTATTCATGACAGTAAATCCCAATAAGTGAAGTATGCCACATGATGCAGAACATTAAAAATTTGCATTGCTTGCCATGTCCAGATCAATATTAAAGAGATTGTTAAATTGAGATCAGGGAAAACAGCAAACACGGAAAAAAATCAAAAGCGAACAACAACCTAAAATCCATAAATCAGTCAGTCATAAATAATTAAGGTGAACAACCTTTCCTTTTGTAGAACATACAATACATTTAGAGACCAGCATTTGTTTGGATAAAATTTCAAAACTTACACGATGCAACTCTCTTGGTCTGAAGCTTTAGTTATTAGCAGCATCAGTTGTTCAGTACTTTGCAATCAGATGAAAGCTCAGAACCACTAAACCTATTAAATTCCACTAAAGCTGTTGGTGATGTAGTATCTTAATCTCCCTAAATTTGGCTAGTGCATTTGATCAGAAATGAAACAGTAAGCAAACACTTGAACGATACTTTGGCCTCCCCTGAACCCTGCTGAAGTTGATGGAAATTCTCCCACCTGCTTTGGACCAGGTCTCGTGTGGTGATTTCATTCTCAGATCTAGAAATTTAGAGAACGTAGCTCTACAACTAAATACAGAAAAAAATCTGTCATGGACTTTCCTCTACCTACCCTGGAAACATTTAATGCAATGGGTTGGGTGAATGATGATTGGACTTTTCTTCACTAGGGGGGAGTTTATGGGGTTCTACATCCCAAAAGAACGACACCCAATTGCTCCTGAACGTTGACTTCATACCTTCAACATTGATATTCTGAATATATAGCGACAGAACAGATTCTGATTCCTCCAGAAAGGCAAGGAAAATGTAATTATAGTTATAGCAATGCAGATCTCTCATGTCATAGCTTCTCACATGGCACCCTGATGATGCCAGTGACGTGTGGAGTCCCAGCACAGGCAGAGGCAGTGGCGGTGAGCCCTGGCTGACAGATGCACCACATAATTCCAAGGGTCTGCTGCACATCTCTGGATGATCCCAAACAGGCAAACAGCCAAGACACTGCACACTATCTCCCTGGGAGAAATCTGTTGTCTTGTCAGCACAATAAATGTGTTAAGCATCATTAGCAAGATTCTTAATTACCTATTTTGAATTAAGTAGTGGCACATGCTATTTACTGCTGCTCAAGAAAAAGTGATAATTTCTGTGCAGATAAAGAACTGTGCCTATGAAATTGCTCCAGCACTGGAGCCAAGGTAAAAGTAGATGTAAATATATTATAAATTGAATTCAAATTCCGCAATTGATAACATTTTCTAACTTTGCGAATAATGAAAATTCAGACTGAATTTTCTGCAACAACCGTTTGAACTGAAGGAAAGAGACACCCAATTCCTTCTGAAATGAATGGGAATGCTGTTTGCAGTGCCCAGAGGCAGATTTTGAGAACCTTATCCTTGATCTTTTTTGATGCAATGGGTTCTGCTCTTGTCCAGGGCACTAAGAGCTGAATGAAAAGCTGTGCTTCCCTTGCTTTCTGGCAACAATGCCTAAACTGCTTCTGTCAGTGCAGAGTAACCAAATGCATACATTTTTTTCCAGTACATACAGTTCCCTCTTCCTCTTAATACTTTCGTCCAAATTTTTTGTTTTGTCCACTTTTGTCTATTTTCTGCTTAAAAATACAATTTAATAACAGATTGCATTATATGTAAAAAGCCACTCATGCACGTAACATACCAGTACTGTTTCTTAGCACGGTGCAGACCTCAAATGTATCATTAACAATCACCTCCATACTACTGATATAGAGAACTAAATCTTAATTTCAGCTAAAGACAGAAAAAGTAAATTTTCAGCAATATATTGTAAAGATACATTTGTTTCTAAGGAAAGCATTTTGCTCTGTTAAAAGTAGAAATACATTGGATGAACACGAGACTATTTTCATTTTTTGATTTTTTTTATTTGGGGTTTCTGCTTAGATGGGGTATTTCCTGTTTGCTCTATTTCATCTATTCCACATACACAAATTCGACAGACCATAAAACTTAAAACTGGACTATGATCAAGCTTATGCTTTGCACTAGACTTTATAAATGGACAATTTCCAGCTTTGTTCTCCTAAACATAAAATGCACTGACTTAAACAAAATGATATCATCATCATACAAGCATGTTTTTGCACTAGCATCCAACGTGATCTGTTTAACACCCACTGTCATCCTCAGAGACTTGGTTATTCATGCCAAGTACAAGTGAAAGATACCTCTCAAATTCTTCTACTTTCCATTCAAATCCTTACAGTGCATCCATTTCTGCTGGAATGGAACCAATGTTCTCACAGCAATGGCAATAAATGTCCCAACTCGGGACCAAATGTCATCCCACCCACAAAGAACTACTGGAGCATTTCAGAGGGAAGGTGGCCTTTGCTACAAAGTTATGATCTAAGAGCAATTTTCCCACCAACTAGTAAAAAAGAAAGCTGTCTTAGATGTTTTTGGTTTTTGGAGAAGGCACATTCCAAACTACAGTCTGATTGTAAGCCCTTATATCTATTATTATTAGTAGTAGTAATAGTAGTAGTAGTAGTAGTAGTATCATCATCATCATCATCCATTTGATTTTATTCCAGTTATTAAACGGTTCTTATTTCAACCCATGAGTTTTATCTTGTTTTCCAATTCTCCTCCCCATCCAGCTGGGGGGGTGGAGGTGGGTGTATGAGAGAGCAGCTGTGTGATATTTACTTTCCTACTGGGGTTAAACCATGACAGCCACACTACTGACAAACCTTAGATGCTACTTCTATTGTATGTGTTTAGTTGAGTGGGGTTTCAGTGCACTCAGGAAGTGCTCAGAACCATTTTCATCAAGGATCTGCAGAAAACAGACTTCAGGGTGTGTTGACTTGTTTACTATAAGCCTTCTGTTTTTAACCTTGGAGTTAGATATTTTCTCACACAGTTTTATGTAAATAGAGCCGATGTTTACTTAATGGTATTTTCTGTTTTTCATTCCTTTTGTGATATGACCACTTGGATGGGCACCTTGCTTCTCCAGTAAAAATGGAGAAGAAAGTGACATGCTCTCCAATCCCTTGTAGTATTGGAATGTGTATAAGAATAATATAGTGTCAATAAATCGACGTCATTTCCTTCTTTCTGCTGAACCTGGCAGGTGTCAGAGCCTCTTTATTGTGTCTCCACGGACACAAGGGTAGAGCTGAAAAAAAAGATTAATAAGTTAAGGTCTTCAGGAAAATATGGTGTTCAGGGAAGTTTAAAAATATTGAAGTATGAAATATTAGGGCAGGTTATGCTGTTTTGTGCCCAGGAAAATTTCCTCCAGAAATGGGAAAATATGGAACAGGTTGGGGGTGCTTACATAAGCATCATCATCAAAATCATCACCAGATCTGCAGAGGGTTTTTGCAGCAACATCTCCCTCTGTTCTGTTCAGTTGGCAGGGCCATAACTTTCAAATCATTGCATAATATTAGACAGATGACTTCAGATAAGTGATGGTGGCACAGAGCTCACCATGAGGTCAGGATTCATCAGGAAATGTAAATGTATCTCTTGAAGATGGATGGATAATGGCAAGGAGAAGTAACAGAAGCAGAAAGAAAAAAAAAGGAATGTCCCAGATTGCCTGATGAATCTGAAAGACATTCCACTTGTGAGGAATACAGGCGGAGCTATGTGTTCTCCCAACCAAACATGTTTCACCAGCAAGGGCCAGATTGTCAAATGCTTGAGCCACTTCAGCTGGCAAAGTACCCTGATGAAATCAACTTATTTACAGCCCTGGATTTCTAATGAACTGGCTTCCTAAATCCATAGCAAGAATGATCAGTGTGCCATAGGAATTTTGTCAAAAGCATACCTAGAGAATGACATAGCAGCACTGCTGTGCTTTATGGGATCCTGGATGTCCTTGTCCTAAGAGTTGGCCCTAAGAAGGGTAACTTAGGAGGAGGTGGTTAATTAACCACCCCCTCTGTTATTTTGGACTCTATCAGACTCCTCAGCATTCCCATTCAGCAAAGGGACAGGGATGCTTCAGGTTTTGACCTTTATGGGTTATTTTCTCCCTCATATACAAAGTAAAACAGCAAGAGATGGTGGGGCCTGCACAAGGTTTCACAGGATAGCACGTGGCCTGAGCTAGCCCAGGTGAATCAAAGGCAGGGACAGCTGGGTCTGCTGGCTACAGCTGTAGAAACAGTCAGGTTTGAGTAATAACTTATACTGGGGTAGGGGCCACCTGCCTGTGGCAGTTTGTCTCTGCTGTGCTGTGATTTATTATGACAGAAGCCAGGGTTAGTGTTATCTCACCCTGCTGCTGGAACGATGATAATGTGCTTTACCTTGACTTTACTTGATGCAGGGCTCTCTCTCCCTCCAGGAGTCAGTGTTTGCAGGGTTTCTGTGTTTCTGTAGGAATTTTGCCAGCCTCTGGCAGATAGGCCGTGCAACAGGTACCTCTACATTAAGAAAAAAGCCAACCACAAAACCACCACAACAGACAGAAAGATCAGAGGACAACAGAACGATCAGAGGAACACTGGTCCTTTTTTTCCTGGCTGAAATACCAAGTGTATTCAAAGAAACAGTAATAAAATACCCTCCAAACAAACAGGAAAAAAACACAAGAAAAAAAAACCCCTGTACTGTTTCAGAATTAACCCAGAAGGACACAAAACCAGTCTTAGAACTACCCTTTGCCTTACTTCTACTTTGCCGCTGCAGGGTACTGTTAAAGTTCTGGCAAAGAAAAGAACTGCCTCTTGTCCAGGCAGGAGAAGGTGATGCCAGCCCTGGGAGAGAGGCACAGACCAAAGGCATGGAGGATGCATGGGAGCAGCCCACACTCCTGGACCTCACACAGCTCATCTGACGGTGGGGGATAAATCCTTCCTGCCTTTACTCACTCTTGTAGGCTTGACAATCACAGCCTCACTATCCGTGATCATCCACCTTGTGATCACAGCTACATATCTAAAACCTGGATGGAAGGGGGCTTGGGTTTCCTTCTTCTGTTTTGTTTGTCAATGTAGACATTTATTATTTTACTAAATTTGACCTTACCAAGAAACACATCGCAGTCCTCTTACACCTTTGGTGCAAAGAGAATTCATTATGCCACTACTACTATTTCACTGTTTCTGGGGAGTTACTGACAAGTTGAAACACAAAGCAGGAATGGTCCTAATGTCCTAATGAAGTGACAGGAACAATAAAAACTGAGCAAATAAAAGTGAAGAACGCCAGATTTTGGTAAAATCAAGAGACATAGTGTAGGGAATTTTAATAGCAAATACCTTCTAAGACCAGTTTGTTTTGGTTTTTTTTAAATCACTGTCAGTTAAATCACCTGATAGGATTTCCTGAAAAGTCTAATTTAAGATGCTGTTCTGATTTATTTATAAATATGTCATGGCACAAAGTTTTGCAAGTTCATTTTTAAAAATAAGTTAGGCTATAAGAGTTACATATTGGAGGGAAGCAATGAACATCTGTGGCATCGTGGTGCCATGTAAAAACACTGTTTGAGGGATTTGCTGCTTACAGACACCTGCTTAGCAATGATGCCAGAGCCCACCTGCTTCCTTAGCTTTGACAGATGACCAGAATCACCAAATAGCCTTGATTCTGAAATACAGCTCTTTTATTTAGTCATATACATTCTGTCTAACTAGTTGATAAAAATATATGTTACATATAAAATAAAATTTGAAACAGGCTTTTGAAATCTGAACCTTTAATCCATCTAGTTGTTGAGTTTAACATGGAAAAATAATCAAAATTTGAATTTGCAGAAAATAAATCCTCGGACTCACTCTCCTGTTCTTTAGGCATCATCAAACAGTCTTTAGCATACATAGGTAGAATGGCTGCAGTAATTACCAGCCAGGTAATTGTTATTACCAAAGTGCTGGGAAAAAAAAAAAAAAAAGAAAAGCTCTATTTATTTAAGAGAGTCCTGTTATCTCTGACTGCCCTGGAGGTGACTTTGGTCTAATTTAGGTCATTTAGAAGAGAAAGCAATGAGCACCACAGACACTGTCCTGTCGGGTGTTTCAAGTGTGGAATAATTGCTGGGCAAAGAAGGTACAGCTGGAGGTGACTTCCAGTGCTTTAATAGCTACATCCAGAGGAGAATGTGTGGCTTCAATCACATAATGATGCTATCCAAAGGAATCCAAATATGTGCTCATATTTATGCATTACCTGTTTGGAGTTGCCTAATTTTGTCTGTCGGTAGTTTTTTGGTTTCTGTCTTGTAAATATGAAGCACACATATCTAGAAGTAACTATGTTTAATTTGATTTCTCTTCACATTAAAGGGTCATACTTAAAATGTATTATTCAAGAACATTTATGCATTTTCCTGCTACCTTTGAACAATATGCAATTCCCCAACAATAAAAATGTAATGGAACTATGAATTACAATTAATTGTACTTAGACTGTTCTTTTATTTATTGGAAATACTTTTAAAAAAATCTCTGCAGTAGCCTCCATGTTTTATTCAGAGTTGTGAATTCTGTTTTGCTGATGCATTTCTGTATTTTGCTTTATGTTTAAGATTTACTATTGCTTTTTTTCACTTTAAGTGTATAACTTAAGATTATTCAATTGTTTTTTTACATTTCACTGCAGATCTCTAATTTTAATTCAATTTAAAGTTGTAATGTTATGATCCCTCACTTTCATGACTATTAATAGAAATATGCATCAGATGATATAAAAAAATAAAATATTTTGCAGAAAAACCTTTCTTAATGAAGATTACACTTGTCTTGGAATGATTGCTTTTGAGAAGTAATTGATATTACAAAAGTAGACATCAAGTATGAAACTACAATTTAAATTGCACACAGTGATTACAGTCCATATCAAATTCTAAGAGCTAATTTTTAACATCACTTCTTTCTATTCAATTTGCAATGCCAGTTTCTCCACTGTCAAAGAGTCATGCAAGCCACAACGTGAGCTGGAGCAAATCAGCACAGGTTCACTGAAATCAGTAAATAAAACAGTTTCCACCAGCTAATGAGCAACAGCGCTTTTGCAGAGAACGTTGTGTTGTATCCGTTTTATTTATTTTATCTACACAGCCCTGGGCAATATTTTCTCACAGAAACACACAAAATTTATGACTTTTATGTAAGACTGAAAACTTCTGACAATCCTGTTGTAGTTACAGGCACCAAATGTTCCTGCCCAGCTGAGGGACTCCACCAGCAATGCTGAAGAGGAAGTTGGCAGAATCAGACTTTCTCACCTTCCAGCTTTTATTTTGAAGCTGGCCTACGCTGGTTTAGAAGATGTGGTCATCCAAAAGTTGTTTCATCTGAAAAGAGGTGCTGGCTGCATAGCTGTAACCTCTGATCATCACTCAAGCATTTTAGGTAGGCACCTTCCTAAGCATTATCTAAAGGACAGGTCTACAGGACAGTCTAGCAGTCTTTCATTCCAAACCAAAGTTTCTACAAACTGCAGGTATAGCAAACCTCGTTAAACACCTGCTAAATAAAAAACCAGGCCCACTGATTTTAGGAGATCTCTCCTCATGTGCCAAGGCAGGCAGACACCCCAGGTTTTGCCACAGTAGGGACCCAACTGGGACAGAGAGCTCCTGACACAGCAATACCAGCACTGCTGCTAATGAAGCACTTTTCCAATGAATAAATTGAAGATTCTCCTCTTAGGGAAGGTTAATCTAGCACCTTTCATAAGCACAGTACTCATTAATACGTATCTTGCATTTCTAAAGCCTTGTCTTCAGCTAAAAAAAAAAACCCTCTTACACATAGTGATTATAGTTATAGCTCTTCATATTTCCTTTTCATCTTCCCCACTTCCTGGGGTCTTAAACATGAAGAAAATTGCTGCACTGCATTTGTACATCCATAAGTGGCAATAAACCTTTTTAAATATAAACACCACTGTGGATTTGCATGCCTTTTGAGAGAAAATACGATGGGAGAACTTTGGAACCCAGCATATTTTTCACTAGTTTGCATAAACATATAATTTAGTTTTCATTCTCTGTATTTGTCATAATTTTTGTCAGTCCAACAAGGCACTGAAGCTCAGGCCCAACTTTAAATTTGTGCCTATTCTTGTTGCCTTCGCTGAGACTTAGCAAGAAGCCAGGCAGAGAACAGAATGGGACTCCATGGGATGCGGGAGGTTTAGGAACTGCATAAAAAGAGCTTGTGGTGGCACCTGTCCTCAGTATCCTACCAGAAGGTCACCATAAATCAGCCTACTACAGAAAGTGATTTTAGACAGAAAGGAAATGAAATTGCACTGAGTACAGTGGGTATTTAAAGTAGTCTCTTAGGATGGAAGTTTGCCTGTTGGCAGTGCTGTAGTTGTGGATATTATAAATGAAACATCCTGAATGGGAAGACTTTGGCACTACTATGACTGTCCTTGACACCAGGTAGAGGAACAAGAAAGGGAGGGAACCATCCCACTATCATCTTGTTAACATTCCTGACAAGTGCACTAAGGACACTGGAAAAGCACCATACTGCTAATGCTGCCATGTGAGCAATAAGACATGCCAAATTCTAGAAAACACCTCCCTCAGGGGAGCAACTGAAAGCTGTTTACAATAGATCAGAAACTCCTGTCTGAGATTTATCAGCGACTGTCACAGGTGAGAAGTGTTTACTAACAAAGCCAGAACAAGTGACAGAGAAGGTGATGACTCCTTCAGGATGCTCAGACTTTGGAATAATTCATCTTTTAGCAGCAGCTGTGGCAAGTCCCAAACTGGAGCTTTCAACAGGCAGCTTGGGCACAGCAAAAGCATTCCCTTCCCCGGGCAGATCTAATCTAGCCCAACTGTATCTGCAGCTGCCCTGAGGCAGTAAGGGAAATGGAAAATGAATCAAAGTGCATCTGATTCCGACTTCCATGAGAGCACCGAAGAGATTCATTTCCCTGTTGATTTGACTCGATTAGGCTGAAAGTTCTTTACTGTGAGGGTGGTGAGCCCTGGCACAGGCTGCCCAGAGGAGCTGTGGATACCCTTGGAAGGGTCCAAGGCCAGGCTGGATGGGACTGTGAGCAATCTGGTCTGGTGACAGGGGTCCCTGCCCTTGGAGGAGGGGGTGCAACAAGGTGATCCTTAAGGTCTCTTCCAAGCCAATTCATTTTGAAATGAAACTCTGGGAAACCACTTTCTGTAATTGCATGAGGAAACCAGAAGCTTTGCCTACCTAAGGCTCTATATTGGCTGTATCATACAACTAAGGGAAATATCATTTTTCTAGTCTGCTCTCACAGTTCATAAATTTTACTCTAAGAATTGAGTGCAAATTGCAGTTGGTAACTAATGAAGGAGAACTGAGAAGTCCCTAAAAGAAGCTGGGAATTTTTTGATACATGTCTCATTATGTTATATTTTGACTGCTCAACCAGCTGTTCTTTTTTTAAATAAACCCTTCATTCCAGGTTTGCTGCAGTACATCACAATTTTTCCGAGATTCCAGGGAGTGTTTCCTTCTACTTTTGGAAGCATCTTTCATGCCCTGGCAAGTATCTTCCAGGAAAGCTGACTGCAAGTGCACTTGTCTTCTTAAATTAAACACCCACTGCCATTTGCAAGTAGATTTCTTTAGGAACAACCAAAAGGCATGCAAACCTCAGCTTCTCCTTTCTTTAGGCCTCTAGCAGCCAGAAATATGACAAATTTTTATAGGCCCTATCACATGATGTGTCTGGGAAGACACAATAAAGACGCTCTCACATCTGCCAGGTTCAGCAGAAAGGAGGGAATGAATGTTTATTATTTACAATCTCACATTCATATACACGTCCCAACTCCACAAGGGATTGGAGAGCATGTCACTTCCTTCTCAATCCCACTGGAGAAGAAAGGTGCTCATCAAAGTTCTCTTATCACAAAAGGAATGAAAACCAGAAAATACCGTGAAGTAAACATTGGCTATTATTTACATGAATCTGTGTGAAAGAATCTGACTCCAAGGTTAAAACAGAAGGCTTAACAAAAACCAGGGCAACAACATGATTGCATCAATCTCAATACAATAAACCTTGTCTCCCCACCACACCAACATATACTGCTCATTACAACTATTAACAGGCCCATGAACAGGAGGGGGCATCATTATCAGATCGATGGATGGGTAGCAGCTCTGTTCTGCATCTTCCTTGTCTGCTGATACCCTGTGCCAGGAATCATAAAGATTCACCTCGTTGCTTTCCTGTGGCCACTTAATAAGTTTTCCAGGTTAAAGTCTGTTCTAACATAAATATTCATCAAAAGCAGGCTAAACAAAGATAGGATAAGAATAGTATGTGACTATATCAAAAGGTATTTCCAAAGAAACTGGTTTCTTCCATGTATATTTTTCAATTATTGAGATCAATATGGGTCTTTACTTGGGGCCTACATCACAGGACCTTAGCAAATGAAGATAATAACCCTCCCTTTCTCACTGAGTCCCCAGTCTGACTGGAAACTTTTTGGGAAATAGATGACCTTTACTGCATAGCTTTAGAAAGAGCCCCAACTGCTCTCTGATCTCAGTTGCTGTTTATGTGCTCTGGTCTGAGTAGTGTTAGATAAAAAACTACCTGTGTTTTCACACCTTTATCTTACAGTAGAGTCATTAAGAAGTTTCTCTGCAACACCTACATTTAAAGGCTTAAAACAAAATTCCATTGAAACTCCTCTAGGTATCTTGAGGTTACAATAGACTGTGATAACCAGCAGTTTGCAAATGGTAGCCTGCAGCCATAACAAAAGGCTTGCTTGATTTCTCTGTTCAAGAGGTGGGAGAGTAAAGCAATAAATATGCAATGTGCTTTCCTCTGTGGAAAAGCAAGTGCAAAACCACAACAAACAGGAACAGACAACAACATTTGGAGATAACACTACTAAAAGAGAGACAAGTTGCAGCCTGAGGGCATTAACCTGCCTTCCCTTAAACTTCTACTGCGTAGAATCATTGCCTACAGGACCCCTGTTTTGATGAACTATTTAGCATCCAATGATCATTAGATGAACCACGTCAAACCAAGTGATGACCAAATGCACTTTTATCCTTTCTCCCATCTTCTCTTTCCCTGCACCATAAATGAAACCAACTTCCATCATCCATCCTTTATAAACTCCACCCATCATCCATCCTTCATAAACATCCTCCCCTCCATGTCGTTTATCTATTGCGTCATGGATTTGCTTTTTTGTTTTTTCCTGTAAGTTTTGAAGAGCTTTACAAAAGGAAGAAGCAAAGGAATAAAAACAGGCATCTGAGAGAGCAATAGTAAAACTGGGTGGCAGCTGCAAAAAAATAATCACATGAATTAGGCAAGATTCATAGCTACTGAAAGAGACCGTGACTCCACTGACACCAATAATCTAAGAAATGTGTTCAGATATGCATTTTGCTCTTATATTGCCATTCACAGCAGCAGCACTGCTAAAGGAATCCCCTGACTTTCCACTAACACAGTGCAATCCTGTTTCTCTCATACTACCAAATACATTTATACCTAAATCATAGAATTCATTGCTTTATATTTCACTTTCTGATACATAGTCATGGCTGATTCCCAGAGTTACTTCTTCTCTCAGCTAAAACCATATTAATAACCATGCAAGTGAATATCTAGTGAATTTATTGTAAGAGGAAATGGTTAGACACATAAAAACCTCAGAGCAATTTAATCCATGCATCAAAATACTTACAGTGCTGAATAAATTGAAAATGGAAAGTGTGATACAGATCTGTGTTTGGAGTAGAAGCAAAGAAAGTCACTCAAGTAGTTTTGCTATCACTAATTAAAGTACTTAAGATTTCTTAATTCAAAGCTACAAAAAATTCCTTCCTGTGGGCACTGCAGAGCAGTACATTTTTTATAATTATAGTAAACAGCTTGAAGTTCTATCAAATCAGATTTGGTTTTGGGTTCTTTTGTCATTAGGTTTTTTCCCCAATCAAATTAGAAATGCAATGCACTGGGGAAGACAATATGTTGAGGCTTCAGTGAAGCAGCAGAGAAATGGAAAATCTTATTTCAGAAGTGGGATGCACTATTGACATCAGCCATCCTGAAGCAATATATAATTTACTCCTTTTGGAAATGCTTAGAATTTCTGGTTTATCACAGAATCCAAAGTCTGATCTGCTAGGATTGAGTTTAATACATAAATGAGGAAAAATACATTACAGGCTTTAAAACCTTAAACTTTCATGGTTGAAATAGTTTTACCTTTATGAAAAAGCCCCAAGCACAATACAGCTGAATGACTGCTCACTGCGACTTTCTGAGAGACTTTCTCTGCTCCACTAAGAGCAGCTTAAATGTGTGTTTCTATTTTTTCTTTCAATGAGTCAGAAATTGTCCTTTCTATAACCTGAGGCAGCATTTACTGCTCTTCTAGGTGGTACAGCGTCGTTATCAGTCTAGATCTTATGGTGCCCAAATGCCACGTCATCTAGCAGGGGAGCTGTCAGCACTGTGAAGTTGGGGTTTATTTTTGTTGTAGTAAATTAGTGTTTCACATGCAGGCAAATCTCGAAGGAGGGGGTCTGGCAGCACGCAGGTAATTCAGTCTCAGAAATCCCAGGTCAGCACAGGAGTCTGGTATCAGCAGAGCCAGTCCCACCTCATGCCTGAGCTTCAATCAGGGACTAAGAGAGAAGGAGGCTTCTCCTGCTGCTTGCACTGCTCCCACCCCACTGCTGTCTCAGAACCCAAAGCCCTGCAATAACTCAGTGGCAGAAGTGTCACCCGGCTCCCAGGGATGGAGCTCCTGTGCTGGGCTGCCTGGTGACATTGCAGGTGACACTACAGGTGACATTACAGGTGACACTGCACATCTGCAAGGTCTCACTATGCAGACCTGCCCATTTAAGGGAAAACTGATATCCGTGTTATATCTGGCTGCTATAACACAGTAGATTAATAATAACTGCAGTAATTAGATAATACAGCCCTATTTTCAAAGCTGTGATGCCACTATCTTTAAAGATAACTGCTTGATATTTGCAAGTACTTAAAGCACTTTGAGGATTGGAGTCTCGGTGCAGATCCACACAGCTCTTTGAAAAGTGGACAAACTGATGCTGAGCTCTCTGGATCCCCGGTAAGACCCAAGCTCTTTTGAAAATTGGATGTCAGATGAAAAACTGGTTTTGGCTGCAAGAAAGCTCTAGTGGCAAACAAGCAGGGAAAAAAAAAAGAAAAAAGTACAAAGTACACGCATAGCACAAGTACATCCTCCTGTCGGTCTTCCCAGTTTCTTCCAGAAAACTTGAGCAATTTCTCTGTGCTCTGAGGTAACACGGCCTCATTTTCATGCAGGAATGTGAATACAGCAGTATAAATAATGGGGGTACATCCAGATAAACATTCTGGATCTGTATCAGTTCTTTGTGGATATTTTTAGCTAGTGAAAAACTATTCAACCATGTTCAAAGCAGCACTTAATTTTGTGTTTTCTGGTTTGGTTTTTTTTTTCAGAATGCAACATATTTGCATGGCATCTTGAATTCTTCTGGGGGTTGGTATAGACTTTGCTCCCTTTCACTTTAAATGCCTTATTGTTTGATTTTGCTTGTTGCCTTTTTTTTTTTTTTAAGTCAGAAGCAGAAAAATTCTTGATGGCTACAATTGGAATTCTGTTACCCTTACATTGATTCTTTAGCTTTTGCACTCTTACAGAGCTGTTACACCATACAGGCAAAAGTAGATTTACTGGTGACAACAGTAAACAGTGTTCAAGATATAGTGCAGCATTTTTCTGATGAAGACTTTCCCATTCAGCAACACCAAGGATTTCAGGGAGCTGCTGAACCTGTGTAGAGCTGCTAGACTGCAGCTGTGGCATTGCCTCTGTTCAGGACACGGGGGTGAGCTGGGAGGAGCTGAGGGTGTAAAAGTTTATGCTGAGGGCTAAATACTGGATAATTTCTGTGTCTACTTAAATGCAAGATGCTAGAGAGCTCTCATTCCCCTGAAATCATAACACAGCCTCAGCATCTGAACCAGTCTCAGGCACAGCTTCCAACCTCCAGCTGTTTTATTCTCTAGTACTTTTAATATTTCCACACCTGTGTATGATTTTGTGTCAAGCACATACATTACTCCCATTAAAAAGGTGCCATATAAACTGGTTTCACTACTGCTACTGTTTCAAAGTATGAGTTGTAATTCCTTCCTTAAGGAGAATTTAACACACCAGAAAAATACAGCTTCCTTGAATGTGGCTTAAAAATTTAGACAGACTGGCAAGTTTTTGTCCAAGCATCTTACATTTACAACAATGTGATCCGTTGCCCAGTGTGATCAGCACGTACCAGATCTACAGCCCTGACAGGGCTGCTTTTTTCATTTCTTACAGGATATAAACCATCACTAATGTGACTTAACACTCTTTATCTGAGTCCACTTTTGTGAAGTCAGACCTGATAGTCACCCTGCATAAACGGCACCCAGCCACACAGACAGAGGGGCTTTAGTCTCCTATGGTGGTGCATTGGCAATCTAGAGGATGAGGAAAATTTAAAAAAAAAATCTTGATCCATGTCTGTTCTTGCATTTATACAACTCAGGATGTGTGTGCTCTGGGTGCATTGTATTTCTTGCCATATATGAATATTTAAACCAGAATAATTGCCTTTGTATGCAGAGGATTTAGTACCTGGAATTCAAATGAGAAAGCAAAATCCATTCCCAGTCTATTTATTAGGTGATGAAATTGTATTGAATTATGTAAATTCATCTTCTCTCTCTTCATTTCAAATAACATGTTCTGTTTTAAAAGGGTGAAAAAGTGTCAAACAGCCAGAACTGCACCCATTGCTAAGCAAATGGAGAGCAACAAAGTGAATGGGCTTGAGATGTTGGCTAACTGTCTGGAGTAGAGGTTACAGAATTTGCCTTTCTTAACAAACATGTGAAAAAACAAACATGACTTTGACAACACTTGTACTGAAAAAGGTCTCTTTTTGTGCAAATATAAACTTGCTGAAGAAAAGATGTATGTGGAAATAGGAACATGCAAATTTCCCAGTTATACAAGGAAAAAACACTTTTCTTTTTTTGCACACCCAAAAAGTGTGCATTCCTAGCAATTGCCTCACAAAGAATGAAGTGCAGAAACAATACCATCTGATTACAAAGCATAGAGGATTAACACTTATCGGCAACCAACTAGGAGGATAGAATTCATTCTCACTTTGTCAGTTCACAAAGGTGAGAAATACATTTGCAGAAAATCAAAGCCTGTATTGATGATGTTCAGAAAAAGATAATTTTATTAGAGCAAATACCTCTAAGTAGCCATGTGATTTTCAGCAACCCACAAAAGAAGCATTCCATTTTTTTAAACTATATTATTCAGCTTCTATCCCAACCCTTTCATCCAAAATCTCACCTCAGTCTGCAAGAATCTTTTGCTCACTGGCTGCACTTTTAAATGACCAGCAATCAAGATGGTTAAGCTACATTAAAAATCTAGCCTTCTGGTTATGGATTTTTAATTACTCTCAATTACTCCTTTTCTTTTTTGATCCCTTATTACTTGGTTTTGCCAAACACGATCCCAATCCAGCAGCCATTCAACTCAGCAGGAGTCATTCCATTAATGAAGTTTTGATCTGTAACAGCTTCTTTCATTTGCACTACAGACTATCGGGATCAAATCACAGCTGAATGATGTGGTAAAGCAAATTGACTCATGAACAGTGTAACGTCTGGCTTCCAGATAACTCCTGTCCTATTCCCACCCCCATCCCATTCCCCTCGATAATTCCCATTTCCCCACAGCCCTATCACAGCGGTTCTGCACTGCACACTCCCAGTCCCCCTCCTCTCCCACAGCAGCTCCATCCGGTCCCCTGGCCCTTCCCCTGCCACACCCCACATCAGAGCAGCCATCCTGTCATGCTGATTGCTCTGCCCTGCGCCGTGCAGGCGAGGAGTTGGCAGAAATTGTTGTTGGTTATACGGCTGCTATAAACTCAGCTGAGAGCAAGGGAGTACTCCCTGTTTATCTCGCACTAAAGGCTCTTTCCCATGTACCCAGCTGTCAATTTTAACAGAATATGTAGGAACTTAGCACCTTCCAGATCTCTCTGTGCTATCAAATTAGTGGATATTTGCAAATTTGGTTGGAGTTAGCTAAAAAAAATACCAAAAGCTGCTAGGAAGTAAGTGACTCACAGAGAGATGGACAATGTCATCACGAGTTGTGTTTCCTTAAAAAGCCAGACTAAATGTTCCCAGAAGAAGGTTACGGTCTTATAAAATCACAGACCAGCTATGAATGATAGTGCACTGGCAGCCAAATCATCCATTTTCAAGAATGGGGTCATAAAAGAAGAGTTTGTTTGCTCAAGAGAAGTAATTCTGATGTGCATTTGCAGTAGAGTGAGTAAAGCTCTCAAGGTTACTGAATCTGCAGTGAGGGAAGACTTGTTTCCAGCTCCCAGGCTGCAGGTCACTGCCATCCCAAACAAGTGATCACAGTTAAACAGCTTATCCTGTTTATTCTGGAGTTTAGCTTGAAACAGAACAGAAAATCTCAACTACCCTTGAATTTTTTACCTGGAAACTGAACTGAATATCACTATGTAGGCTTACATCTTTGCAAGGCTGAATTGCACTCTGAAATTTGAAATGCTCAGCTTTAGGGGGAGTCATTTTCATTTTATTTTATCCACAAAGTTTACTTCCCCCTTCTGCTTTTGTATCAGGAGAAGAAACTGAGCTTTGCTCACCAAGAGAGCTCATGCAGAATGTCAAACCATTGTCCTCTAGCTGCACATTCAACTGATATTTACATCTGCAAGTTCCACTGGAGAAATAAACACACTGAGCACAACGTTGCCATCAGTTAAAATACCAAGCTGCCTCTTCACAAGACAGGCCGTGCATAGCTAAGCATCAAAATATGTTCCCGGGACTATTATTATTATGATATGACCAAAGAGTCTTCACAATTTAATGATGTTATCTTCTAGAGGGATGATAATAATTTAACCTGCTTCAGTGGAGACAATAAAAATTCTTGTACTTTAACATGTCTCCCTGCTGTCAATACTGGATTTTTTCCACTTTTTTTTCTTTATGTGGAATGAAGAAGCATCTACTGAACACAAATAGCAACTAACAAGCTGAGATAAGCCCATCAAAAAATGATTATTACAAGATCCTTGACTTTTTCCTCTCTGTCCTTCAAACAAAAACTCTTAAAAGTTAACAAACTGAATTTTCGTTTTGACAGAAACACCAAACAATGCTTGAAACGCTGCCCACATCTGTGAAACTATATCTAATCAAATTCACGCCTGCACTGGTTGCCTGGGTAACAATCAGACAGTTGCTCCTACAAACAAACTGCAAACAGCAGAAGAAAATGTGCTCTAACTGGAAGCATCTACTTCTCTGAGCTTGAGCCTAGTTAGTTTAAGAAATAGTCTTATAGAATATGATCTTATACACGAGGCAGTGGATGAATGGAGGAGTGATATTATAGACTGACTGGCTCACTCATGAGGATAAGGAAGACACAGGAAAGGTTGTGAGCAAATGAACATAAAAGCACAGCTCCATTTTTATCATTCTCTCCTTTTCTTCTCCCTCAGAAGCACAGCATGGCATTTGGATGTAACTATATGTCCCTGCATAAAAAGGGTGATTCATTACTTCTTTTTCAGCACATGGTTAAAGTTACTGTCTACGTTTTCCCCTCCCAGCACAGGGCCCCAGTTGATGTTAGGCTCCTCCTCACGACACGCAGAAGAGATGGCTCTCAGGGATGTATAGAGACGAGAGAGGCGCTGCAAAGGCCGTCGTTTCCACAGCAACGGGGATCATGCAGGAGCTCTGAGCCAAACTTCATCTCCACCCCATTCCTCCCCCCTTAATCTGACCACACAGGTTTCCTTCTTCACGCTCACCACAGGCGCTTCCGGGGGAATCCAGCCACATTTGGACGGGTGAATGTCCCTCACACACGGAAATGTGGGAGTTGTACAGACAAGTATTGGCTTTGGGGCTCGCATGACTTTCAAACAAGTCAAGTTTGTTAACCTCAAGCATTCAAAAATTATGTTTTAGTAAGTAAGATTTACTTATATAAAACCTTGAGATTTGACTAATTAATATCTTTGCATAAGGTTTAATTTGACTTCTGGGTTATAAGATGTCATGGGTTAGCCCCCACTACATAAGACTTAAGCCCCTTTTCATACTAAGGTTGGCTTGAAAGTTAGACAGGTATTTTTTGGTGGTGTTGCTTTAAATTAATAAAATGCAAGCTGCTTACAAAATAAGTCATATCCAGGACAAAAAGGATCTAAACAAACAATCATTATGACAGTGGTATCCTATAAATTAGGCATATTGCAACTTTCCTGTAACACTGCTTAGAAAAGGGGAAGAAAACAGAATTGTCAAAGGGTTGCCCCTTATTGAAACCTGAATCAATTACCTGCTAAAAGTAAGTACTGCAGAGGAACATACTTGTACTGCAGATTTCCCACACTGCTATGTACAGGGTAAAGCCCCTAAATAGTGCCTTACATCATGGGTTTCCAGTTGGTGGGTGTAACTGCAAAACTGAAATCATCACTAAAAAAGCAAATATAAAGATGCCAAGCTGACTTCCTGGCCACAGAAGCAGAACTGACAGAAACAAAAGTAATGTGGGAAAGGTTCATCAGCAGGATGGTTACTTGCTCTGCCAAATAAGCCTGTTGCAGCAGCAAGGATCAAATGCTGGCTGCTCCTCATGGTTGGTTTTTCCACCAGATTCATAGCTCTGTTTGTTTTGGGGAGTTTGCTTTGCCCTTAAGCAGCAGTAGCCACCCATTACATAATGCTGGACTGGCTACGTGGCACAGATTAGCAGAAACCAGCTGTGAAGTAAATGCCTTCTTCATCTTTACACTTGTCACGTTTGTGACAAGAGAGATTTTGTACAAAAAGGCCTCAGCTCTGTGCATGGCTTTGCAGGCACGTGTGCACACGTGCCTTCTCACCTCACCTAGTGCAACCAGCTGGCAGGGAGCTCCCAAATTCCCGTAGACCCCAGTGTAATTCCCAATCAAAGACAGCTACTGACCATACGGCATTTAAATTTGACCAAACAGGGGGGCTTTCTAAAAGGTTGGTAAAGGAAAGCTTCTTGCTTTCTCAAGCTTAGAAACAAGTCCGTGGATGGGCTCTGGAGGAAAAGGGGAATTTCTGTTTCCTGGTGCCTTAGTTTAAAATATTTTTTTAAGGTAATGTCAGGCTTTTCATCAAGAGAAACTGTCCAACAACACCTCCTCTTTTTCCTCCTTCTCAGACCACAGTCTACTTATGTGTACATTAAGCAGACTGTAAAACAGGAGCAAGGATCATCTCCTGCAGATACTGAATCATTAAAAACTGATATTCATGGACAAAAGACCCTCTAACTAATTGAAGTTAGAAAGTGGTGTGTTTATTCAGGCCCTAGTGGGTGACACGGGAGTCACCTCCTAGACGTGTTGGCCCAGTGTAAGGCTCTTTGCCTTCTATTTATTACTCAAAGTTTTTACATCCCATACATAGCATAACCCAGTACCTCCTGTTCCTGCTCTGTATTAAAATGAAGTTATTAGTCCTTCACACGTGCACAATTCTTCTTTTGAATTGGGTCAGTGGTCTCAAATTGGGTCAGTGAAAGATGAAGATGAAGTAAGAAATGTCTTCCTCGCAATGACCTTTCTACCTTTCTGTTGCTGGCAGGCTTTCGTGACCTTCTGGCACAACCCAACATCTCCCATTTGTAATTGATGAATATAAAATCCAGGTGCTGGTCATGGTTCTATTGGTTTCAATTTGTCCTTACGACAGTTCATCTATTCTATTTCCTTCTATAAGCAAACTTAAAACAAGTACATAATGGCAAGTACTACATCACTTAGTCCTAGCTTTAAGCATCTAATAATCATTAACTTATCTTTTGTTTTTCTAATGTGCATCCTACTCAGTACAAATTGCTTCTAACCCTTGGCTAAAATTTTAACTCCTTAAAATCTTGATTCAATACTGCCAGCAGAGGCCTTCCAGCCACTGCAGTTGCAGCTTTGAACAAATGTCCTGAAGCAGTTGACTCTGGTGGCTGTTGCTGATATGCGTTTCCATATCAAACCAGATACAGAAGAAAAGATGCAATAGGAAGTTGTGAACATGAGCAAGGAAATAACGAATATGCCATAAAAGCAAGAACAATCCTCAAGTCCTCAGTATGAGAGCATCCACCACATCTGCCTCTGCTGACCTTACCTAGAGGGATTTGCTACATAAGATGAAGAAACTGTCATATGTACTTACAGAAATCAGTAACATACTGAAGGATTAGAATTTTTAAGGACTGCTTTTTGTTGTTTGTTTTTTATTCCAACTCTGGAAAAATTGTGGGCAATCTTCAATTTCATAGAAATTTTCCCTACAGGCTTTTGCATACATATCAACCTGAAACAGATGATCTGTTTTTCAGCACTGAAAAATTAGGTTCTTCCCAGTGGTTTAGCAACAAACACTTGGAAATTATTTTAAGCTTATTACAAAGCAAAAAACTTTAATGTTTAGTGTAGTTTGAAGAATATTTTCTTCCTGAGAAATATATTTTTTATTTCTTCCCTGCCTGGATAGTATGTTAATAGTAATAGTTTTCCAGCTCTAGAAAAGAGCCAACAGGTCATGATGATACCGATGGCTCTTTGGGAAAGCATCAGGAAAATGGAAGTTGCTTTGTGTGACTTTTTTCATTAAAGACCTCAGGACTTTTGTGTGTACATCTTTACTTATTGCTGAGACATTTTATAGTCTTAGCTGGGCAAGATTCCTAAACCTGTCTTGAAACTGAATGGTAAAATGAATGAATAAATGAATGAATGAATGAATGAACAGGACGTTAACCTAAGAAGTAGAAAATGAGGCAGAGTACGTGTACGCTGAAGCAGTACAGAAAGAAACAGACACCAGTAGAGTCGTAGAACTCCTCATTTTGTCTGTGAAGAAAAAATTCTCAAAAAGTTAGTGCTAAATGAAAGATACCTTTAGGAGACTGCCTTATGTAGGGAACTGTGTTAAAATATAACATGAATAAGGAGATACAATACAAATAAAAGATAAAAGGCATGGTATGTACATACTAAGTTCTGCTTTAAAAATCATATTTTTGCGGGACAGTTTACTATTTGCTCTTACAATAAAGAACCCTGAAACATTTAGTACCAATATTGCAATTTTTTAAACCAATTAACTCCTTCCCTGATACAATATTCTTTATGAAGACAAGCTTCTGTCACCATTTCGTTGCCCCTCTCACACCTGACTTTAAATATGAAATTGGGCCATCAAAGTCTACCATGGCCATCAAAGCCACAAACCCACAGCAATCCACTTCTACTATAGTCACAACAACTGAAAGTAGAACTTACTACAGAACACTATTTCATAAAGGTGGAAGAGCATTACTTATACTTTTTATCTGCTGCACATATGTCCCAGGGAGAATTCAGAGTCTGTGCTTCCCATTTCTGGAAACAACGCGCTTTACTCTGTAAACACTGGTCATGTGCATCACTGAGGTATCCGTGGCTACAGAGATGTAAAGAGCTCTTGAATTACATCCTACTTGTTTTCCAGCTCCTGTGCCTGTGAGGGTTGCTGCAGCAGCAAAATCCGTGGGTCTGAACCAGAGTCTACCATGGCTGACAAGGAGATGACATTAAATACAAATCTGAATATCTGAATAAATTAGGCAGCTGGTACAACCCCAGTTGGTCTTAATTTATATGCAGAGTAAGCAAGAAAGAGGAGAGAAGAAAGCATTACAGAGTACAAAGTATTTTCCAAGCCCACATCATCCTTCCACGGTACCAAGAGGAAAAGCCTGTTGTTCTTCCAGCACATGGCACTTCCATGTACACCAGGGACACTGCAGAGTCTGGGTGCACTGTAAAGGTCATCCTGGGGCTACTCAGGTCAGTGGAGCTCTGCTGACCCCAGCAGATGCAGGAGAAGCTACCAGAGGGTCTCCATGCCAAGCCTACCTTTCCCACCCCCACACTGAAGCAGGGCTAGGAACATCCTCAGCTTCTTTGCCAGGGGGCATTCCCCAATACACACCCAGTGAATTTCAGGAAGATGTGCACTGCTGCCCTTTAAGTGGTAAGAAAGAAGGAGAGTGAGACTGGCTTTCCATAGATACCCTTTGCTGCTCACTGGGTTAAATAAAGGAACTTCACCATTCACATACTGGAGTTAATTACCCAAAGAGAATAAAGTGCAGTTCAAGAAGCTGAAATTCACTATTTTTACAGAGGTTAATAGATGCAGTGGTTCATTCCAAGCTATGTTGTTTTAAAAATGAAGGTGATCTGTGTTCTGCCACCACATTTCGAAAATTGCTGTTTAGTCTTGGATCAGAGAAGAGCTTGACGACACCTTGCTGTAAAAACAAAATGATAGATTCAGGTCTGCATTTTACAGTCCCACAACACTGATCTTTGATATTTCTTAGGCAAACTTTCTGTTTGAGGTTTGGAGACGGTTTTATTGTTTTTTCTCTCCTAGAAAAGGTTTCTTGCTCATATTCAACCTCTGAAATCTCTTGCGCACTCCCTGTCATACTATTTTTCAAAAACAGCATTTGATCTTGTGAAATAAATAATATGAATAATTCATGAGAGATGCATCTTAAAGGCCAAATTCCACTCTTCCTTTCTTCCTCCTACTTTTTCATTTGGCATTAAAGCTATTATAAACAGGCACATTTTGGTAACAAGCTAGACTGCCTGTGGATAGCAGGACTATCATCAGTTGGAGAAGTAAAACCACACACAGAAAAAAAACCCTTAAATATAAATGGGGCAATAAATACTGCCAAGACAGCATTAATTCAGCATACTCTTAAATTATGTTAAAGCTTTTTAATTCCATGCTCTCTCACTCTTTTTCCTTAAGACCATATTACATTAAGTCATATACCTTTCTGATACCTTCTGCTACAGCACTCAAACATGTCTGCCAACATTAGCAACATTTTCAGGCTTGTGAATAAAAAGCAATTTACTTTAAAAATGCATCTTCACAAATCTGTGTTCCAAAATTGGTAACTTGTTTCTTTATTTTGTTGTATAAGCCATTATTTATTGCTTTTTAAAGCATGTGACATACTGCAAAACCTTAAACTTACCACATTGTTTCATGAGTGACAGGCAGTGGCCAAAATTTGATACCAAATTCTAACACATTAACATGAGTTTTCAGAATCTTTCAATCCCACAGCATGTCTGGCTGCTCTTTAATAAAAGGGAATGGTTTTAAGGATCCATCAACAGTTTTTGTCTCCACTGGCTCATCAGAAATGCCATCACAAGAGGAGCAGATTTCTGTTTCCATCACCCTACAGCACAGACTGGGTGACATAGCAGAAAAAGAGCCCTGCTCACTGCACAGAGCCCAGGCACAGCTCTTCCTTGGAGACAAATGGGAGAAGACAGATGTTCCTCGGTTCTGTTCCTTGTTCCTTGGCACCAGGGATGACCAGCTGGGGTGACACTTCTTGCAGAGAGGCTTGTACTCTACCCTGGATGAGAAGGGATAAGGACGGCAAGAACAATCTCCAAATCTACAGATTCCCAGGGAACTCAGAAACACCTCGTGGCCTGGAACTCTGCCCCTCGCTTGCTTTGGAGTCCACCTTTCAACAGGATTGCTGCTCTTACAGCTCTCCTGAAGTCATGGAAGAACACCAGGGTAAATTAGCCCATCTGTTTTCATCTGGCAGGGATTCAGCAAGACGCAGTTTAGCAAGTGCTTAAATAAATGCTTAACCTTAAGCTTGCTGTTAAGGACCTAAGAAAATGCTTTCCTGGATTAAGAACAAGAACTACTGGAAAATGAAGGAGGTGTTCATTGTCTGTGGCACAGTCAGAGGCCTCACAGCAGAGAGGGGGACTGCTTTTAGGGTTTGCCAAGACCTGTGTGTGTGGGATGGGACACAGCCAGCGGAGATGGTGGCCATGTGTGATCACAGAACAGGACACAGACTGCGGCATGGAGCTTTCACATGCCATTTTCATGGAAAAAAAAATAGGGGGAGGATTGCACAGCACTGGTTTTTGACAGTGTTTAAGCTCTACTGCCGTGTGTCTTGGGCTGCTTCACCCTCCCAGTGTTAGAGTGGCACGAGTCCCAGGGAGGCAAAGACCCAAATTCCCAAAGATGCAGGGACAGCTGCCCTGCCCACAGGTGCAGGGAGCACAAGCACAGGGACAGTGCCCTGTGCTAATACCTCAACTCCTCACACTCCTCTGTGCTCCCTCAGCCATGGGAGGTAGAAGCAAACAGCTCAAAGTTTGTGTGATGACGGGGGTAGTGAGGATCCAGGTGGCAGCTTCTCTACAGGTTCATAATAACTCTCCCTTTGCAATACAAATACTGCCTGCAGGTGTTTGCTCCTGCCTTCTTACTAACTAAAATGAGACAACACGTTTGCACATGACCAATCTCTTCGTAATGCATTTTACCTCCTGCAAACTGCTTATAAATATAATTATTTTTCAAAAGACTGAGGAATCTGCCAGATCTTTATAGATAGATCCTTGTGGATGACACAATCTATCACCTTTCCAGTAAAGAACTATACAAAATGAAATATTTAATAGGTGATAAATTAAATATTAATGGCCCATGCATGACAGACATATCCAAATGTTTACATGGGTATATAAGTTAGAGTGTTTATTTTTGTAGCAGCTCAGTCTGTTCCCACCTATCTTGCTTGCTAACTGCTTCACTGGCCTCCAAGCAATCCTATGGCCCCAAAGTCACCTCTAAGCAGAAATTCCAGCTCCAGAACTTCAAACCCAAGTTGTTTCAGCTCCTCCTTCAGCATCTCTCAAACATCCCCCTACCTTACAAGGGGCTTCTCAGCTTGCCTCTGTCTCTGTCACCCACAATGAGCTTTTACTGTAGCTGGGGGTCATGGTGGCACAAATAGAAATAATTTACCCCTGCTTTCATTCACACCACAACAAACCCAGCATCTTGCTCTGCACAGGGATCTGCACAGGTTCTGTGGGAAGTTATGAGCAGGCAAAGAAGGGGAGGCTGAGGAGGCTGCTCAGGCAGCTGGAAAGTGCTGTGTAAAGAGCAGAGCATCCTGCTGGGGTAATTAGAGAGCTCCTACCAGATTTATTCCAAGATCAAGGGCCTAAACTTATTTACTTATTTAACTCCCAAATCTTTGAAAAGCTGCACACTTATAATACCAGACTGCAGGAGGAGAAGTACTCAGACTGCTTGAGAGGGGAGTTCTGAAAAACTCAAAATTTTCCTCCCCAAAATTAGTTTGCTTACAAAGAGCATTACGTCCTCTGGGACAGAGGCTGTCTCTCACGGAAATCACTGGGGTTTTAAATTCTGCAATTTTTTCTCAACACCTGAAAGAGATCCCCATTGTGGCAGTTCACACAAATTCTTCCACTGCCTTCTCCTGAGCAAGACAAACCCTAAAAAGAATGTAAAGTTTCCCTTTTTAATCCCCTTCAGAATAGCTCAGGCATGTATGATGGAAGTAGCTGTGAGAGGTAATTGCTGCACAGTGGCCCAATTACTCACACACTTCAAAACAACCCAAAACTCCCACCTGCTATGAGGGAAAGGCTTAAAAGGTGTGGGTTATAAAACAGATAGAAGCATCATTTCAGACCTATATAAGTGTCAGCTTAAATTTGGGTTTTTTTATTCCTACTACAAATCATCATTAACCTAAATGTGGCTGTTACCTATGACTGGTGTTCTTTGTGTGTGGTTGGTTGGTTGTTTTTCTTTTTAACTTGAAGCTCCTGTTTCAGATGAATAAAAGCCTCCAAACTCCACAGGAAACTGAATTTTGGAAGATTTTTTTAGTGCAACTAATACTATAAAGCCCTGCCCCAAGGTTCATTGGGTCTTTAGAGATCTGCTGTGGTATTAATATGCCTTAACATGGTCTGTAAAGGTTACAGACGTAGAGTGATATCCTTTACAGAAAGGATTTTGTTGTCTTCCTTGAATTTTTTCTTTTTTAACAAAAAACCCCCCTCATTATGAAGATCAACTATAAACTATTCCACATAGTTTGGGTTGAGTTGGAGTCTCCTTGTGATAAGTCCAAGAAACAGAAACCCTTCTTCACCCTTAGTTACAGTAGCAGTAATGGGTGGTGCTGCATTAAACTGACCTTTGGCTTTACTTATCTGAGCTAAATAAATTAAAAACAAAATAAAAATCACAATTTCCCAGCAACAAACACAAGCATATCTTATCACTCACAGTATGAAGTTGTTACTACAGTGCCATCTTCAGTGCGTTGCATAAAGTGGAGTTTTCCTGTAGAGGATTTTTTCTTTGTTCCTTATGGGTTGGAAATGGATTAACAGAACTTCAACTGCAGAGAGGAATGAGTATAAAAAAAAGGTGAAAGCCTTCTGGCTTTGTTAAAAAGAAAGACAATGTTGTTATTAAGAAAATTAACTGTTCTATCAGAAGCATATGTAATTATTAGGCAAAGCAATCTGAATCTGGCCACCACAATAGGTTTTGAGGTAAAAAAATGGTTGTCCTTAGTTACTGCCAGCAAAACTCAGCAATACCACAGGGAAATGCAATTTTGCACGTGCACATGCATTATGTGTAGCCCATTACCAAACCATTAGAAGTGTTAATGCAAGTTTGACTGCCCACTCTTTACAGACAGGGAAAAACGTGTATCTCCACATTTCTGACAGAGAACCTGGGCTAGCTGTACTATGGTGGAAATCTCATTTGGTCAAACGAGCTCTTCCTACCTGGTCCCTCGAGTTTAGACTGGACCCAGAAGCGAAGATTACTTCTCCTATTGCAAAAGAGACCAGCCCACGTATTGAACAGAAGACAGCCAAGGAGAGCCTTACATTCTTGATCACAGAGCTCCTGTGCTACTTTGCTTCCCTGCAGTGTCAAAACAAGGATGTTACTGAGCCCTGCTACAGCCTCGTTCATGGTGCAAGCCAAGGGTGTTGTGCATGCTGTGGGCCATGGCACAGGTGTGCTCCAGAGGGAAAAGGACAAGGCATTTTAGTAAAGGTCACTGCCATGTTTCTGTTGTCTCTGAGCTTATCTAGTTCACGATAGTTCTAGTTCTAGTTCATAGCAAATGCCTGCAGAGTGGGTATGAATTCAGGTTGATGCTCCAGCCCCATATGGCACTGAGACACGTTTAGGCAAACTGACCTCGTCCATGTAGAGTGTCAAAGGGAATACTGGTGTGGAGAAAGGAAACAGGAGCTGATGCCAACTCCACATCTCAGTCCCACAACTTGTCAGCGTAGCAAAAATGGCCAAAGGTGCCAATGAAACTGGAAAATACGAGTGATTTCATTATTATAATGCAGTTGTTCTTCTGGGAGGGAATGTATTTGCTTGTCGTTTTTAGGCTTACATATTTTCTTGCAGATGGCTCAGAGTTGCATTGCTCTGTACAGAGTAAACAGGTCTATTTAACAGCTACAGAAGAAAAGTCTACAAAGAGGAAAACACAGCTTATCCACTTTCAGTGAAATTTCTCAATCTGAACAATACAGCACTATGCACACTACAATGGTACTCCCCTTTTGAAATGAATTGTGTGCTGATAATACTCATCATTTGCATGCTGCTTTCATTTTGAAAGCACATTACAAATGTAGAGGAATCCTTACCAACACACTTTACAATTTATAATCCTTACTATCTTTGCTGTCATAAGTGGTATAAATTACTTGACAAAGCTGCACAGAGAGAATGTGTGACACTCTTGTTTTGTTGACCAATACAGCAAAATCATAAAATCATGTTCACGGCATAGCTCCAACAGATGAATTGAAACTCCAGATTCTAGGGGAAGCTACTTAAAAGATAAAACCTCTTATGGCATCCAGAGCTTATACTCTTGAGAAACGATTACAAAATAGGGGCCTTGTTTGCTGGCACAAACCAAATTTTCCCAAATTAATTCCTGACTATTTCACTTGTTCTTTCTGAATATTTGACTTCGTTAAGGCAAAATTCACCTTCATCAAACAAAAAGAAATCTTAAATTTAGGTTATTCACGATGTTGTCGCTCTTTATTTTCTTCTTTAAAAACCATGAGAATTTAAAGCAAAGCTTTTTTCCTAGATATTTGCACCAAATTTCCCCATCACATCTGTAAAACCACTGATTTATTGAACTGCTCGTAGAAGTAAAGATCTTCCTAAGTATAAAACAGTGCAATGATATGGTGATATTTAAGACAGAAACTATAAGAACCCCAATTATTTCAAAGTGTTAACCCCATCCAAAGAAATCAACCCTTGTATGACATTTGTACTCTTGTTGCTAACCATCAAACTGCAGGCACAACTCAACAGGAGCTTGAAGTCTGGTCCTGAAGAACGACTGCTGATGTAACTTCCATTAAAGCAAACAGAGAGGGAACATTCAAAACCTTACATTTCATTTCTACCACACAAAAGGCAGAAAGACATTGAGGATGAATCTTTGCAACTGAATTGCGCCCTGAGCTGCACATGTAAGTCCCTTGGCACCCCAGGGGCATATTCTAACCCAAGAATGGAAGTAGAAAAGTTGCCTGCTAAAAATATAAACCCAAGTGCTTTCTTCCTCTCTCTCTTAGTATAATACTTTGATAGTACATATATTAACAAACAATGCGACCATTCTTTAAAATATCTGTATTTTTCTTTTTCAGTATGGAAAAATTCAAATTCAGCCCATTTCGCTTTTCAGAGAAAAAAAAAAAAGAAAGAAGAAATAAAAAAAGGGAAGTTATTCTCCTACCCTTCTCCAATAAACTATTTTTGGGTAGAAGCAAACACAGACTGCACATACACGAGACTGGTGACCTGGAGCCTTATTTGCAGTGTATAGACAAGAAGAATACCCTGCTGAGAAGGACTCACAGGGTCTATGAAATCCTGCCAGGGAGCAAGAAAATCTGCTGTATGGCACATCCTTTCCTGCAGTTTCTTGCAGTGAAGAGCTCAAAATCTGTCAAAACACGCTGCCCTTTGTGGCTCTGCTCATTGAGATGTGCTTTCCATACAGAGGAAAAAACTCAGATGTGAGCACCAATGTAGCTCATGAAGAGAGCCTCTGCCAAAGCCACTGCTCAGCAAACACTGGGTACAGACTGACCCCCACACCCACACAGCCCCCAGTGTGCACACAAGTGTATCCACATCCCAGCTAAAAGCCTCTCTGAGAATTCTGTATCACATCTGATTTAACCCGAGTAATCTGTCCACGACTTTTCAGTGAACAGTGACACCAAAGCCTAGCCTGGGGAGGTGGGTGCAGATGTCTGCAGGATTTATCCCCAGTCTGTCAGGATTCAATTGACTGAATCACGTTTACCTTACACTGCACAACTTACACCCATGGAAAGCCACAATTGCCCAGCTTCAAAAGCCCAGCACGAAACTTCCCAACAGAAGCTTAAACCATTTCCTACGTTTCTCTGTTTTGGATCGTACACCATCTGACGTGACTCAGGCAGGCTCTTAGTTTGCCTGTTTTAGCTGGTTTTTAGGAACTGACAAATCCCACTCTTCTGCCTCTTTGAAAACTGCCATCAACGCAAGCCTAGAAAAACCTTCAGCAGCAAAGGACTGGCTCACTGACGGTGAAGTGAGAGCATCCAGTGGGAGGATGCTCTGGAGGGTCATAGTGCACACACTTCCAGGAAATTACATGAAATTAAACCAAGAAATGAAATCCTCGTGGATGAGGGAAATTTAGGAATATTCTTTGGTACTCTACCTTTACAAAATGACGATTAAACCATTTAGAGATCACGTTCTACTTTCCAGTTAAACAAAGACCAAGTTGAAATCAGGTACCACTTGTTATCCATCAGAGTTGTACTGCACTGTGTTAAGCCTTCACACACACGCATAGAAAAAAATCAGATTTAGTATGATAGGACTTTTTTCTTATCTGATCTTTATTTGTGCTTTTGAGGAATTATTCATGGAATTATTATTTAGGGAATGGAAATTAAATATAACTCAGTATCTGTCTGTTACCAGTGACTGGTATTTTAAAAATAACAGACTGTTGAAATGCACTGCTTTCAGACAATAAATGAATTATCTCAAGTATTGCTAGTGAATACAAATAAAATTAGCAGTAAAACAAAGACATTTGCAATAAACTCTCTACTTAATGAAAAACAAGAGCAGCAAAACTTTGCTCCATTATAGGGAGAAAGTAAATTGTATTGTTAAGAAAGCATTTGTACTTTATGTGAGATCTATCCCAAGTCTCTGTATAAACCAGCAAATTTATAGTTTTGTACCCATAGTACAGCTCTGGGATGCCCACAGCTCTTGAATCACTGTAGAGTTCCACTGACATCAAACAGACACAGGACACTCAGTCTGTGCTCTCCCTACAGTCATTTGAAAATAGGAACAGCTCTACCACACAAATCAACAGAGTATAAAGCAAGATTATATTACATTTCAAGTCAAAAATTTCTTATTTTTATTTCAGTGATGGATAGATCTAGTATTTTCTGCTTTTTTTGTTCACTAGGGTAAGGCGGATTTGGCTTCATTGAAGTCTGTTCAGTCAGTCTGGATTTACATTGGTAAATTTCTTAGAAGAGTTTGTCCCTGAGCAATAATATTCCTATTTTTGTTTTCCAACACAACATCAATCATAATACATAAGGATGAATGAATTGAAATTGGAAATAAAGACTAATAATGACAAAACGTATTAACAGAAAACTCTCAAATTCCTCTGCATTCAGGAAAGCAGTGCACACTTATTATCAAAACATGAATAATTAATTCTTGGTCCTTGAGCTTTTCTTTAGAAAGGAATTACATGGAATATTATATGTAGGCCTTTCTCAAGTAATGCTGTGGGTTTGTTCCTAATGCTACACTTCAACTGGAAGTGAAAAAAATCTGTATCAAGGCCTGATTTTCCACTCCATATCCCATTCTGATTCTCATTCCATGCCATTATAATGCATGTTAAACCCTGCACAACAGGGAATGTTTAATCTAAATATAATTCTGTTCCTGTTCTTCTCCCTTGCCATGAAGATTTTTATGGGGCTTTGTAAACCCTTTTAACTACAAAATATATATAAATTTGGAAGTTAAACTACCTAAAGATGTCTTTTCAACTTTCAGTTATAAAAGTAACCTAACCAAATGAAATGGTAGATGGATTGATACTTTTGCTTCTGCTAAGGACAAATTATCTTTTCTTTCCTCTGAAAAATTGTTATTGAAAATGACTAATAAGAAGAGCGCAGAATTAAACCAAATGCCCCTAACATTATATAATTGTTCCTCTAAGCACTTCTGGGTTGAAGAACTGAGAATCCAGCTAAAAACTGGATTCTGCTTGTGGTAGTAATGGAAAAAATTCACTGACTTTGGAGGGATTATTTGCATAACAGGGGAAAGGAAGATTTTGTTGGAATACAGAAGATGAGAAAAAACTTCTAAAATACAACAAATTGTTGAGGTGGTTAGAAAACATTACTGCATAACTGCTTTACAGATTCTCTCTCATTCATATACAGATAATCCAAAAGAGAATATCACAGGCACTTAACAAAGTCTAGTTTCAGAAATACAGTAGTACCAAACAATTTTATTAATATTTCATACAAATTCTGAAGTCAACACTGACTAGTATTTCGATGTTGATGAAGGCAAACAAAATTAATAAACAATAGTTTTCTGTGTTTTACATTGGACTGGATGTCGTAAGTAACTGTCTTAAATATAAACTAACCTAAAATAGTAATGATCAAAACAGGGTAAAGCCAATACATTTTGTTTTCTTTACTTTATTTCAAAATAGAGTGATTATAAATACATTCTTGTTATATTTCCTTCCTAACTCTTTGGATGCAACCAAAAAAAAAGTCTCACTGTGCTCATTTCATACAATATCAACATACAAATCATGCAAAAGATATTATAGATATTATACCACCATCAAGTTTGGATGTTTTTTCTTGGTTCTGAAACATTTGTTAACATTATTCACAAGGCCATGCCTTTATAATTTATATCATCATTATGGCTTTAAAGAAAAAAAAAAAGCATTTAAAAAGATACTTATACTAGATTGCTGCATTATTGTCAATCTGGAACACAATGCAAAACATAAATCACCTGTTCTTGTGTTCTTGCACCGTGGTATTTGCTTTCTGATAAAATTGCACAATTTTTTTTCTTTTTCAAGGAAACCATTACACTTTATTGATTTCATTAAAAAATGGAAACTTCTTTATAATACAATGGAGACAACAGATTATGTTAACACCTTCACTGATTTAGTTTACGTCTATGGGTCTTAACAGCCATTCTACAAGCATGGCCACTCAAACCAACATAATGAACAGACAGACCTGTTAAGCCACACCCAAGAGTCACCTTCTCAGAAAGACTGACCAGAGATTTGAATGGACATCACACTAAAACTGCTGTGCAGACACATACACTGTTTCAAAACATGGAGAAAATAAACTGACACGAAGGTTGCCATTCAAAGTAACAATTTCACAGAAAAATAGTGTTTTTCCAGCTTCTGCATTCTTCACTCACACTATTATGCCTACATATTGCACCATACATTGTAAAACACTTAGGAACAATTTCTACAGGAAGGTCCAGATTGTGCAACCTTTACTGATGCTGGTGAACCTACACTCAACTGCATAACCCCAGAGGTCACTGGGCTCTATGGATTATATACAATGGTTCTGAGCTGGCTTGTTTTGAAGTCAATGACAAAACCCTACCTAAGCCCCATTCTTGGGCAGCTACCTAATTATTACCTCATGAAGAGTACCTCTGCACATGATTTAGGTTGGGCTGAAATGTTTTACTGGGGTTGGGGCCTCAGTGATCAGGAAACTCTGACCCAGGGTAATGGTACAGCATAACAGTTCAGTTCTTCTTCTTTTGATCAGCAAATAGAAGACATGACTCCAAAAACAAAAAAAAAAAAACTTCAAACAAATGAAAAAAAACCAAAAAAAACCAAACCACAAACCAGAAAGAACACCCCCAGAAAACCTCACAACACAAAATAAAACAAAAAATCCTCATTTTTTTTAGCTGAGAAAGGTAGGACCATTTATCATTGTTCTTTTGACTTAGGGCAACGCACATCAGTTTTACCATCAGTTAGAAGTATTTCCTTATTTGCTATTTTTAATATTTTGAACACATTCCCCTGAGGATGATCATACAGGGCATGACAGTGACAACGCACTGAGTGTGCCAGACACCTTCTGCTTGGGCAAATCCCCGTGAACTCGGACACATCCTCGAGGCCACGCAGCACTGTGCAGAGCAGGCCCAGTGGCCTGTCAACCTCAGGCAGAGTCCACCTGGTCAGTGCATCAGGGACACTCCTTAACCCACAAACACACATGTTCTCATCCAAACCTTAGCCATGTACTGCATCACTGGTCAACCAGGAACTTTTTATGCCAGAACTGTATGTGTACGCAGCATCCATGACCTGAAAATCCCTATGACATTCTGAATTAAGTTAATTATTGTGCATGGATAGCTGCAGCTTTTTGAAAGAAACTCATCCACTAATTTATCTCTCGTAATTTTATTATCTGAAGGCATGTATATACTTTGAAATATGGAGAAAAGTAATAAAACCACCTTCTTTCTATGCCACAAGAGCATAAGCAAATGTCTGAAAGTAGAGAAACATTTTGTTTGCTTTCTCTTAAATAAAGAAGCAGTGCTTCTTTTTTGCTTTTTTGATAAAAATATACTGCAGGCTGCTTGCCAAGTATCATTCCAGAATAAAAATTTCAACTCAGTGTCATAAAGCCCTGAAATTAGAGGTTTATATTGGAAATAGCTGACACAGCCTTCTCCACAGTATTATTATTGAGTCTTGCTCTAATTTCTGCTAGGTTCAAATTCCTGAAAAAAGTTCATGTTTATATCCTGCTATCTTAATTGATTTAAGTATTGATTATAAAAGGTAGGGAGGAGTAAAGGGTCTGAAAGCAAAGGAGATAAGAGGGTCTTATCCAAAGCTCATCAAGTCAAATTTCATCACATAGATTTGCCGTATGATGCTTTACCAATATACTTCCATTCTCATGTCAAAGTGCCATCTATCAGTGAGATGTAATGGGGATTTTCCATTCTCCTACCTTTTTTCCTGGCTATTCAGATCCAGCTTTCACAAAGGCAAGCTTTTATTCTCTACTTATGAGCTACACGGTCCTCTGAGCTGAGACCACTATACCCATTTTGCACTGTGGTTTTAGACAGGATTTGCCATATTGTTCACTGTTCTGATCAGGTTTTGCTGACTAACAGCAGCCAGAGAGATAATAAGACCAGAAAACTTCTGCATATACAATAAAAATATTCCCCTTAGAATGAATTCTTGTAAATGCTTGTAGTGGAAAGTAGATTAAGCTGTAGAGACCTGAAAAGCAAGAAAACTCATGGCAAATAATTGCCTGAGACACAATACTAAAAAAACTAATGAATCTATTTTAAAATGCACCATTGGTAACCAATCTGAAATAAGATAATATGCTAATCTCACAAGAATAGTACAGAACAATTTTATTATTATTATTATATCTGATCACTTAATTCTGGATGATGTTATACATTACATCCCCGGTTGCTGTTTGGTATATTGTTCTGGTTTTATTTATACTGAATGATTAATGCATTGTGATCAGGAAAACAAGTCAGGCATATTAAATACATATTAAGGAGTACATATTTCTTTTCCTATGTAGTATACAAAGTATTTCATAAATATGAATTATATTACAAAAATAATTTCTGCTACGCTCACACAGTAAGCACTTTGACAATTTCGGACAACCTGTTGGGGTTGCAAGAGTTTCACGTAACTGAGAAGAACTCTAGTTTTAATTGGAGATGAGTCTTAGAACAGATTCTGCATAAATATCAAATATTTTCTTCAGATGTCACGAATACGGCAGAAGTCAGGTTGAATTATTTTCTTTCTTTTTTTTTTTAATTTTCTGTATAGACATGTATGCTTCAGGTGGTCAGATTTATTTCATAGGTATGTAATGCATGGTATATTTTAAACAAATATTTGCACAATTTAACATTATAATTCCAGTGGTTTCAAGATGCAGCCCATAAATGTAACCAATTTACACATACTATTGAATGTTCTCTCTTTGCATGCTTGTTACTTTCCAGATAAGCTTTAAACAGTGCCATTAGAACACCACAAATCAAAGGATTACTCCAGTTCCACCAACTTAAATCCACGTGCAGGATGAAGGACCCAGCTGAAGTACAAATATCAGTACCAGGTTTCTTGTGTTTGTTCTAACAAATCACAAGGAGACGATGGTTTGCATTTAAGATACAAAACATATATGCCTCTTGAGGTTAAATTCAGTGTAACGTGTATAAAGCATCCCTTTGGCAATAGAGTTTGCAGTATCCCTACAGGATTCCACAGGGCATGAGCTTTATGGAGTAAAATCTATTAAGGAAATTCTCCTCTACTTGACAAATCATACGCAGCTACAGTTAATCAGACACCCTTGGATACACCTGCCTCTATGCCTATCAATATAATATAGTATTTGGAAGTTAAAAGTCAACAAAAGGCACTTTCATCATTAAATAAATGTCCTCTGTAGGCAATAAGATTGTATGACCTATATTTTATTCAAAGCTGTTTGTTCTTCAAGGACTTGTAGGTAGTCAGGTGAACCTTGAAGTTTAGCTTTTAGTTCAAAATATTCACTTTTTCTTTGTTCTACTACAATTTTACTATGATTACCACCTATTAGAGATTTCTTGTTTTTTTTGTCTTGCAGTTTCTCTGGGTAACGTATTTCAAAGCCACTGACCCCTATGCTGTTGTATTCTTTTTTACTTTCAAGAAAATTTTGAATAAATACATTGGAATCCCTTCCAGGGAATAACTCATCCAGTTCATCGATTGTGCTAAGTCTTTTTCTGGTATCCACATGCAATAAATCTTTCTCCTTGTCATTCATATTTCTCAGAATGACTTTTTGCCCTGGTGGGTCAGCAAACGTGAAGCCCGTTTCAGACTCTTTCAAGCCACAGGTATGACTTTTGCTCATCTGCTCAATGGTTTGAGGAATGAAGGCCTCTGCACCCAGTCCATCCTTTTTGTTTGACTTGTGATCGTGCTTTCTTAGCTGCAGTTGCATAGAACTGCACTCTTGGTTTCCAATCCCTTCATGCTTTACAGTCGGTTTTTTGTTGCGCCGAAGCACAAAAACAAGAAGACAAAAAGCAACAAACACTGTTAAAATCAGCACAACCAATATGCTTAATATTAGGATGGACAATGGAACTGGGCCGCCAGGAGGACTCCGGACTGGTCCCGGTGGTGTTGTGAAAATAACAGCGGGCATGGGACTAGTGAACAGAGCAGATGGCTTGTTTAAAAGTTTGGGGCAGAGGATCTCATTTTTCAGAGACTTAAGTTCTATGTTAGCAAACTGCACAGGTGTTTCACATTTCAATTCCTTCACCACAATACCGTCATTTAGCTTTTCAAGCCACAGTTTTAAAGCAACTAAATCACAAGTGCAGTCCCATGGATTACCTTCCAAATCTATTTGTGTAAGAGATTTTAGCTGATCAAGAACACCACTTACAGGTAAATACATGAAGTGATTGTTCCTCAGATTCAGTCTAGCAAGTGGTGCACCAGCAAAAATATACGCTGGCAAGCTTCGCAGAAGATTGTTGTTCAGGTAGAGCAACTGCAAATTTGGCATTAAGTCAAAGGTGCCTGCTAGGATTTCTTTGATAACATTGTATTCCAAATACAGATACTGCAAGTTGTGGAGGCCAGCGAACATCTCTGGGCTCAGACGCTCTATCTGATTGCCATTCAGATACAATCTCCGTAAATTCGTAAGGTTGCGGAAAACATCTCCTTTGATCACTGAAATCCGATTGCTGCCTAAATGTAGCAAATCCAGCCCCTCAAACTCAGCGAAATCTGTAGTATCCACATCCTTAATATAGTTGCCATTTACATGCAGTTTCTTGGCATTTAAAGGTTTTGGTACGAGTTCAGCCATCGATTCTATATTTCTTTCTTGGCAATTTACACTTAATCCCAAGTCTGAAGGATGAGTTTTGCAAACACAAGGGACCGGACAAGGAGTTAAAGGAGGCACCCTGGTCTGGTAAGATACGATCTGACTGAGATTGCGATTAGACAGTGCTTTGCCTGCTACTATCCCCGAGATCTTCGAAGGGTTTGTAGTCTTTGGCGGCTTTGTGACTAATCTGTGCACTGATGTTTGAGTGGTGTGGCCATTGGGTGTGCTGTAACCGGGCTCCAGCTGCGAGGGAGGCAGGATGCGCACGTCAAAATCACTCCCTGTCCCCATGGAGCACAGCTCCTGCTTATTGGTTTCTTTCAGCAGCCTTCCGTACAAGTCACTGGGCGTTTCACAGATAGCCTCTCCAATGTAGATGTTATAGGGCATGTTCTCCAGCCACGCTTTCAAAGGCAACAAATCACAAGTACAATTCCAGGGGTTGTCTTCTAGCTGCAATTCAACAATTCGCCCGATGTGTTCCAGAACTCCAATGTATGGAAGCTTCTGTATTCGATTCCCTCGTATATCCAGATGGGTTAGAGAAGCAAATCGAAAAATATTATCGGGAAGGAATGAAATCAGATTGTCATTAAGTATCAGGACTTTCAGCTTGTGAAGCTTATTGAAGGCTCCCCGTTCAATAAACTTGATTAAATTGTAGTCAGCTTGGAGATACTCCAAGTTCTCTATGCCAAGGAAAGTGTCAGCCCGGAGAATCTTTAATTCGTTGTTGTTCAAGTGCAACTGTTTTAATGCACTAAGACCCATGAAGGCCCCTCCCTCAATGTTCTGCAACTTATTATTACCCAGTTGCAAGGACACTGCATGTGTAAAATTAGGAAAGGAATTTGGATATAGAATAATTAGCAGGTTGTTTTGAAAGTTGAGGTGGTAAAAATTAGACCATGGTGGTTTAAGCTGATTTGGTCTGTAGACTGCAACCTTCTCACAGTTGACATAGAGTACATTCTCAACTGACACACAGGAGCAAACATTGCAAATTTCCACAGATATATCAGCATCTGCAGTTGTAGAAGAAACTGGAGATGACAGAACCAGAAAGAGCCACAGAATCATCTTCTTATGATCAGCAAGCAACCTTAGGCTCCTGAACAAAGATAAAGTATCTGAAGAAGAAAGAAGGAAAGAAAAAAGAAAAGGTTTTTCAGATGACATTTTTCCAAAATATCATTTAGGTTAAAAATTGCACACCACTGAGCTACTGTACCTGCCAAGGATTATAGATAAACTATAGAACTGAATTTAAAATAACATGAAAGACTCTAACAACCAAACAAATGCACAGGAACTAGGATGATTTCAAACACGGAATGTAAATTTCTGTAGACAAACACAAATAACTCTCAGGTCTGTCAAATGTATTTCTCTCTTGTACATGCCAAGCATGCATAACTAACAAAGTAAAATAACCAAAGGAGATTCCAATTTTATGCATATTTACTCTCCTCAGTCCTGCACTGCTCATATGTTGCTGTGCATTTCAGGGATATTAAACACAAATGCTGATGCTATGCATGCCCAAATATCTGGGCTGAGATAGCCCAATACAGAAAGGATGGAGATGGTGACACAAAAAGGAATGCCAATGCTCAGTATATGCATCAAAAGCCTCAACAGATACAGATATATATCACTGTGATAAAGATATTCACTCAAGGGCTACATAGGCATGCACACACATGGTTTCTGTCAGAAGAAAGAAGGAGTTTAAATAAGTAGGTGGTGAACTGACTGCAGAAATACAACTATCCACAGAGCAAGATCAGCTCTGGGTGACCAATGGAAGCACACAGACATGGAAGAAGCATGCACAAGCACACAGCCCCATCCCCAGGAATAACAATACACTGACTTGCAGGGCAAAACAAAGTCACAATTCGCCAGCCTGACACCACTGAAACCTGAGAATTTTTTTTTTTCCTAAAACATTATGTAATTTGTTCTTATTCCTGCATTGGTAAGAACCCTTTGCATACAGTCAGGCCAGCTGAGCTGCCATTTTTTACGCAGAAGAACTCGAGCCACAGCATTTCCTCTGAGTTATACAGTAGCTTTTTTTTCCCCCTTTTTTATTAACAAATCAGTT
>VYXC01000927.1:211-28616 GCA_013397175.1 Platysteira castanea | reverse complement strand
GAGCCCCCCGGGGCGGCGGGAGCGGCGCGGCCGCGCTGGGCACCGCGGGGCTGACATGGGCGGCCAAGGCAGCCACAAGTGCAGCCCGCGGCCGGGACGGGGCCAGCGCGGCCCCCGCGCCCGAGGAGCCGCAGGGCAGCGCGGCTGCGAGAGCCCAGCGGGGGAAGGAGAGAGAAGGCAAGAAAGGACTCCCCCCTCTCTTTTCTGGCGATCTCCCTTCCCGGCTTGAAACAAAAGTAGAGGTGGAAACTGAGTGGGCAGGATGGTAACATTCGCTGCGTTTAATGCGAACTGCAATTATGGAGCGAAGTCGCTGCGAGGAGACATACCCGACCCGTTCTTAAGACAACGCAGCTATTTGTCTATTTCATTCTTTGTGGTTAGGTGAAATTCCTTCTGTGCTTAGGTAACAGCTGCAGTCTGATGGAAAAAATCCTCAAATGTTATGCACTGGTGCTAAACAGATTCTGCTAATTAACAACTCCTGTTGACTCTACCTTTCATAATACACTTTAAAATGGTAATGAATACCCCCAAACAAGGTGACAGCTCATTCCAAAGCAGAAGAGTCAGTTAACCAAATGAAATCTTGCAAGGGGAGTTCAACTGCTTGTCCTTTACCATGAATGCTAAAGTGATCCAGTTAGAAAACTGTTTATGTGCTGTACACATACCGGTTGTGAGTGCTAGTTTTGGGCAATAAACGCCAGGGAATGGAAAACAGCAACTGCTTTCTTCATTTACTGAAATGAAATAAATAGCTTGCTCCAAAGGCTGACAGCATCTAATTGAAATAATTGCAGAATGTTATTTTGCATTATGCGGTTAGACTGATACCTGAAAACAAATGCAGCTGAGACATCAATAATTTGCATATCACAACAGAACTGAAAGTGATCTGTGATTAATATTCAGCCAATTAAAAACTGAAGTCTTTAAAATGTAAACTCTTAATTATTGAGCCATTAACAAAGTACTGTTCACATAAAAGGGGACGTGTGTATATAAAGGGCCTGGTTTAGAAGGATTTGCATATAGTTTAAGCTGAATTTTTCAAACGCTATTTAAAAAAACCCTAATGAATTAGAGAGCAAAGGCCTAGAATAAAATTAATTTAGGATGATAGCTGGTTTATAACTATTTTAGCAGCAGGCACAGAAATGCAGGTGTAAAGATCAAGATGCCCATTTTGTTTAATCAGCAACCATATCTGGATGTTAAACTAATTCCATGCTTATTTAGTAGGTGAAAGAGCATATTGACAATTTCAAAGAGATTGCTACTTCCACCACATTCAAACAACTACTAAGAGACTGAATCAAACATCATACATGAAGCATAATAAAATACCATAGTTTAACCAGGTAAACCATTAAATGAATAACTATTTGAGAACTAAAATTACACTATAAGTAGATAATTCTTGATATTTCTGTTATAAGTGGCTATTAACAATGGCATGCGTTTATGGTGTTGTAGAACTTATCTGAGAGGGAAACTTAGTAATGCAGCACAATTTCATTATTAGGGTTTCAGTATGTCACATATTTATACTTCTAATTTACAGTCACTAAAGATAACTTCTCCAAACCTTAAGTGATTTCTAATCTACTTGTCCTAGCCTACATCATGTCAAACTCAATATTTAGGCTTCCATGTCATGACCACATTCCAAAGCAAATTGAGGGGAATTTTAAGGTATAACATAAGCACAAGCTAAGGTCAAGACTGGAGTGCAAGATGATGATGTGCTTCAGGAATAAAGCATTTTAAAGGTTTGCATCCTAGAATCACTTGGCTGCACCCATTTTCTGAGATCCAGCTTGAAGTTCTATCACTATCAGGAGAAATTTTCTGTATAGGCTGATGGTAGTAATTGGAACACATCAGAGCCAGACAGGGCAAGCTGGAGTACCTGGTCTGGTTCCCTGAAGTTTACAAGATTAACTCAGGCTACACACCATGCCCATTTAATGTCATCTCTAACCTTTTCTTAAATTTCCTACTGTGATGGAACCTCATTCATCTCCTTTGATTTTTTTCCCCCTGTCTGTTTGCCAGAGCAGCATGTATTTTTTCCTTCTTCAGCTTAGCAAAAGGAGAGCAAAAGCTAACAGGCAGACAGATTCATAACAGGATTTTCTGCAGAGAGAAGTATGTGAAGAAAAGGTAGAAATGTGAGATATACTACTTCTCACCCAAGCAGACACACTCAGGGTGGCATTCAGTAATGGTACAATTAGCTTGTTGATAATGTCATTACCATATCTAAGTAGAAGGTCTTGGGAGAAAGGTACTTGTTATTCTTGGCTACTGGCATTCATCCTTAAATCTGCTCAGAAATTACAGAAGCCTATTTATATTTTGTTTCCTTTCACATCTTTGTGCGATCATCTAAGCAATACTTTTCTTTTAAACACACAGACATGCTTGGTCACCTACCTCTCCCAATTTAATTCTGGGCTGATGCAGGAACTTGAGACTGAAACTGAGCTTTATGTACGTTCAAAGTCTGTCAGGAGAGAAAGCTTCCAGTAACAGAGTCATCAAAATGCAGAGGCCAGTTGAGATGCTGAGTCTACTGCTCACAGCAGGAAACCTTGGAGAGCAGTTTCCTCAAGCCACTCTGCACACATGCAAATGGGGCTGCAGCTGAAGGCGAGGGCAGTTCTCTGCAATAACTTGCTTTGTTTTTTCATCCACAGTAATTTTCTGAGTGAGAAATGAACTGACAGGAAACAGGAGCTAAACAACCTACTCATTCCTGAGCACTTACAAGTGCAATTTAAGATACAGTACCTGAAGTCAGGCTGTATATGTGCACGTAAGTGACAGAGAAGAGGTGTCTTCCATGCATTTGCCGTCATCCTACCTTTATATGACTTATGGATTTGTGCACATCCTAAACTCTTTTTCCACAGGCACTGCATTGCACTTTTCTGCTCTCTCTCCAGTTTATCTGTTGTCATCCTGAAAATCAAATAAGAATTAGTCCTCAGTAGTGAGAACTAACCAAATATGCCTATGATCCACACACCCCTGGCTCTTGAAATCAGAAGACCAAGACAAGAAATTGTCATTACTGTGAGCAGCAGTAATTTCCTTGGTCATGTGCCAAAGTCTCTACTGGCCAGCACTGAGTAAGCTTTGTGTATTCAGATGACAAAAACCCACCTGGGAGAGAAGCAGTCTGCACACATATGTATCTGGGTTGTTCTGTTTGAAAAGGTTCATGCCAGGAGTAGAAATTCTTATAGAAGATCTCCAGATATTAATGCTAATCTGTTTGGATCAGACTCTATAATTTTATGTAAACACTACATGTTGCACCTTCCTTTTCCCAAAGAATGGTAAAAATAGCCCAAAAGTTATTATTTTGGCCCTTCACACAGGGCCCAGGTAAAGAGTAAACTGCTTTGTTTGAATGTGTGGGAAGCTGGTTAACAATTCTTGGAACAGGAGAGCAAAAGTTTGTATGGGCTCTGTTTCTGGGGTTTTCATGGTTAAGCAATTTCAGTTTAACAGGTCTACAACAAGTTTTTGCTTTCATATAGATCACTAACAACAGCCATACTCAGCAAACAACATTCAACACAGCAGAATACAGAAATGACTGTGCAGTCTTCTAATAAGGCTTCATCTAATGGATTATAGCCTTTCCAGGAGGAGAAAAACCCCAAAATCAACCGGTAACTCCATCCAGTGTCCAAATCTTGTCTATATTTTGCCAGACTGTCAGTCAAAAGAGATGGAGGAAGAACATCCTTGAAAACTCTGTATGTACTCGAGTGAGTCCCAGCGTGCACATCCTTTTAAAGACACAGTGTGATAGGGAACAGAGCAAGTCTGCAACAGACCAGAGTGAGAAGCACTGTGAGAGAGCACTGTGCTAAAAAAAGTGGAAGAAACTGCCAGATATATGTCTTTGCCTGTCTCTATATTATTTCTACCTAACTTCCTTCATTTTATCCAGAACCCTTGCTTGATATGCAACAAGTAACCCATCACCTGCATCCGGGAAACCTGAGGAATCACTGAAATGCATGCATCCCTTCGACAGGGATTGCCAGGGGGTTTTAATTCCATCTTTTGGTACTTATTTGCAATGAATCATTGTTGTGAATGCTTGATCAAGTGGTCATGATGCTGGTAGTGGATTTTCTCACCAAGTCTCTTTGTAAACTCAGCCCGTGGGGTTGTCCAGCTCCATAACACTGTGCTTGCCAGCTTTCCATAACCGTGCTGTCAGAGCACAGTGGGTAGGCATTTAATTTCACCAAGTTGCAAGATGTCCTGTGCCTTACTTATTTTCTTTCTCTGTGCTCATTTATCCAGCGGTTGTTTACCCTCCAGCTCACTGTCACAGGCCAAAGCTAAGCTTGGCCTATCCTCTTGACCCCTGGAACAACCAAAAATGTGAAATCAGAAGATAAAGAAAATTTAGAAAAATAATGAGTGAAGAACTTACATGGGATATTTTGCTAAAAAGTTTTATGATGTAGAGTTAAATGCAAAACCTAGAAGCAACTGCTCTTGTCCTACCCATGCCATGTGGAAACTGCTCACTAAATGATTTCTCAAGATGAGAAATATATTTAAAATAAGGATCCTGTGCTAGAAAACTCTGACATTATTGAACACACTAAATCATGAAATAACACTTCATTCTCCCTGAGCAGACAGCCCATTAACGGAATAAAAGAACTGCAGAGACAATTTAAATAACTTTGACTGTGGCTGGAGATGTTAGAGGATAAGAAGGGAAGAGGTACTTTAAGAAGGGGAGAAAATGTATTGTGCTTCAAGACTTGTTTCTTTGTTTGCCCCTAATAACTTTATCTTCAACAGTGGAGCAAAGGAAATCTTTTATGCCTTGAATACCACACCTGCTATGCTTCCAGTCAGGACTGGATGGGTTGAGGTCACTTGACACTGACAGAATATGAATTTAGAACATTCTAATTTAAATCCTCACTCCTCCGTGTTTTTCTCACACATGAGACTATTTCCTATCACCTTCTGGAATTCCACAGACCTAAATGGGGCTTCTCACATGGCTAAACCTTGATGGAATCACTCCTTCGTAAAGCTACCTGCAAGCAGAAAGGTCTCTTACTTTATTTCTTGGATAGTTCAAGAATAAAGCTTACAAGAAAGAAAATAAATAAAACAGTTGCAATTCAGTCTTCAGAATGAAAAATAAATATTCTGGTTTTGCTGAAGTTTAGGCTGGTGCTGTCTCTTGGATGAAGAGCTTCAAGCTGTGACCTCGTGGAACAAACACAGAGCAACTTGCCAGCTACTGCTGTCTCTCAGCACACTGGGAGATTCACTCCCCAGCTACTGCAGTTCCTGTGCTCATCAGCTGAAGGACCACTGGGTAGAATTAATAGGCATCTGCAAAAGGAACCTTGTGCTTTAGACTTGTTGCTTGATTTGGGGAAAAAGTTACACCAAGGGGGAAACATCTGAAGCAAAATTAAGTTGTTGCATGGGTTTGCTCATTGCTCTACTTTAATCTGCTTTTGCTTCTGGGGTTTCTTTTGCAGCTGCCCTAATTTCCTCTACTTTTGCATTTTCTATCAATTTCAATTAAAGCCTCCATAGGCTCATGAGCTAACAGACTTTTTTATTATTGTTTTTAAAAAAGCGGGGCCAATACTGCCTTTCCTATTGCCTCTGGACTGCTGCAAAGGAATGTAGGAGCACGGTTTTTGAGAAAGAAACTGCAGCTACTTCAGTATCTAAGTTGTGCCTTTTTTTAAATTTAATGATTAAAGACCAGTGCTGATCTGATATAAAGTGTCTTCAGGGAAGGGATGCTGAACCTGCAGTTGAAAAAGAGATGTTTGCTTTCAACAACAAACATTTTGACACTGTATCAAAATGATCATGGAATACTAAAATATCCTGCGTTGTGAGGGACCCACAAGGATCATCAAAGACCAACTCGTGGCCCTTCACAGGAGAGCCCCAAGAGTCACAGCGTGTGCTTTCCAAATGCTTCCTGAGCTCTAATAGGCTGGTGCTGTGTCCACTTCCCTGGGGAGCCTGTCCCAGTGTCCAAACACCCTCTGGATGAAGAGCATTCTCCTAATATCCAACCTAAATCTTCCCTGACATATCTGCTCTTCGCAGGAAAGATTGTATTTGAGATGGGTGTCTCACCCTCTTTACGAATGTCAGCCCCATCTGGGTGGAGGGAGGAATGTCCTCTCATTACCTCTGCCTCATGGAGCTGTCTCTGAGGCATGAGCAGCCAGTCCAGACTGTTCCAGAAGCAGGTGAAATGAAATCTTCCTCACCTCAGCAAAGGCTCAAGCACAGCAGTGTGTACAGGCAGCTCTGCTGCATTCCACTGGATGGAACAGCAGCGGGACCATCAAGAGGAAGAATGAAAAATCCCGGAAATATCTTTCAAAATTGTAAAGCTAGATTTTATGGTGGGTAAAGTAATTATTCAGAGCAGTGAAGTTTTCCAAATGACAAGCCAAAGGGTCTTGTCAAACTCTCGTGCCAGCCCTGGCATTTATTGCACCCTCCGTGAACCAGCTCACACGGCCCAAATAACCACTTTTTTCTTCTCTAGGTTAGGCTAATTTTCAACCAAATTAGTGAACTGAGCTGGCTTGTGAAGTGCTCCAGCATGTGTTACAGCTGGTGTGTGATTAGCTGTGTGAGCCCCAGACACTTACGGGGTGATGGAGAGATGGGAGGAGTTCTGAGAGGAGGATGACCTGGACTAAAGGCACAGAAACAGCATATGTTAAATGTTTTACAATGCCTACTGCAGCTCGCAGTCACGTAAATTTAATTTTAATCAAAGTTTAGATGGAAAATTAAAGAAGAAAAATAAACTTCTGTAGAGTTTCCCCACTTCACCAGAAAAAAAGACTGTATTTTCTCACGCTTGTGTCTTTCAGCATTTAAAAAGGAAAAATCTCTTTTCTTCCACATGTCCAAGAAATCTCATTTAAGAAATCTCATTTTCAGAAGAAACATTTATGCCTATTTACTAAATAGTGAAAGAATCCACAGATTAATATGAAAAGTCTAAACTGGTGCCTGGGTGGTGGAAACCTTGTAGTCTAAAGGCAAATTCTAGCATTTTTGGAATCCTCTTAAGCCAAGAGGAGGATATGTTTGTAGACACATTGGGCATAACAAAAAAGATAAAAAAATAATATCTTGCCTTATCTCAAGATCTATGACCTGAATACTGTCCTGACATACAACTTTGCAGGTCCTCTCCAAGGTGTGAAGTTTACCAACCTCCCAGACAAATCTGAAGCCAGCATGCTCCAAATTTAAGGGGAAATAAATTTTTAAAAAGAGTTATTAATAAATCAATAAAGATATTCAGATATTAACATATTACTAAAGTAAGCCAGAAGCAGTGCAGAAGGATTAGGTGGAAAAAACTGAAATGCTGCAACAAGGGGACCCTTGCAGGTGGTAAACAGCTGAACAACAGGTTTGAGAGAGTGGAGAGAGCAGCAGAGGAATGGTTTTAGGAGGCCTGTACAGAGTTTGAGGGGCTGGCTAGGAGTGCATGAGAAATATTCAGAGACACCTTTATCCACTAATGGAACTGACAGAAGCTGACAATTATGACAACGGTAATGAACCTGTCTTATCTATTTTAAGACACCTGGTATGAAGAATTCAGAGAGAAAGAAAAAGAAGATTATTCTTTGGTTGGTTAAAATACCATGACTTCAAGGGATTCCCTTTCTGTTAGCTTTGGATGGAAAATATAAAAAAGCACCATAATTGCAGAACATTTAAATAGGTCATTTAAAATAGATCCTACAAAGTGAGAGAAAAAAAAGTCCACCCTACTTTAAAGTAATTTTTTTAACAAAAAAGAAAGAGGACTTCCTTTTATCTTCTTATTCTTCTATTATCTTCCATACTTTAGAAGGCCAAGAAAGCCCCTAGATTTACTTTAGATAGCCTGTAGATTTACTTTATATGGCTGCTTTGCCTTGAGATTAGCCCAAGTGTGATGTCTTCTTGATGTTTACAGATGCCAAGGGATCCAAGACATCTCATTTTTCCCCTTTTCAGTTTGTTCTGAAAACATGCTGTATTGACTTTGTGCTTTTCTCTTATCCTTTTTTTTTTGTGCTCTTTATCTCTAAGATCATTGTTTGTAGTAAAGGAAACCGTCATTGGGATTTCAGTGGATGTAACTTTATTGCCTCGATAGCATTCCTGCTAGTAACCCTCTGGTTTTCATTGAGGTAGTGAAGTAATTTTTGGACAAAGTCAAGATGTAATGTGTCTTTTAGTGAAGACAGTCAGACTAAGCTTTGCTTAAAATAAAGGGGTTTGATGCCTTCCTATTTTAGTGTGTAAATTATTTCAGTATGTAATGTCTGTCAAAAATAACTTCCATGTGCAAATCAACATTAACTCATACTACAGGTTCAAAAGCCAGTTATCCGACACCATGAAATGCTGTTTGAGCACTGTTTCCCTCCTCAGGTTGTAACTTGTTGGTGTTGACAGGGGCACAGTGAAGTACAACAGGAGCTGAGAAGGTCTTTATCTGTATCCCTTTGGCCCTTTAAATGTGATTTATGGCTGGCAGGCCCATGTGGGTCCATGCACCCAATGGTCCAAGTGTCAGCTGAGGTCGGTGCTCAGTGGTTCTGGGGCTGCCAGCCAGGGTCTGGCTTAGCATCTAATTTTTTTGGAACTGCTTATCAGCATTTTAGTAGCATTTCTCTACCTGTACCCAAACATTGTTGGGCGTTAAAAAGTGCAGTTTGGGAGCCAGTCTATAGAACAATGAAGTCAAACTCATGCTGTTCAGTCAGACTATTTATTATCCAGTTTTGGGAAGTAGTCACTCTCATTATTGTTCTGCGTAGCGCACGCCTTGAGTCCGTCTCGCATTAACATCTACTTTTGTTTGTGTTCTTGCGTTTGCTTTCTAAATCATGAAAAAAAGAATATTTCAGTTCTAGAGATTCACTGAGTAAGTGTTAGAATAGGGACATTCTTGAACCTTCCAAACCCGGTTTTATTGTTGTAGTCAGAGTTGAGAATCAGTATTCCCCAAGGGCATCATAGAGGCCAACAGCTGAATTGTGTGGCCTTTATTCTGTCAACTTCTGTCAGCTCTGGATTTCTTTCAAGAAGTGACATCTCTATCATATGAAAAATCCCTACCCAACATTTAATCATTTTGTTGTATTTCCCCAATGACTTAATTTTTAATTAAAATAAGTATATTTAAAAGAAGTGTTACTCTTGAAGAGCTAATTCTCAACAATACCTAATGCTAAGCAGAGCTGATAATCCTAAAGTTGAAATGTCAGATATAAGTACAGGAGAACAGAGTAAGGAAATCTACCCCAAAACATTTATCCTGGGACTATTACATTGCAGTGGCATCACTAGACAGTTCTGTGAAAAAGAACATTAAAGATGAGGTTTTCAGATTCTTTCTCCAGACTAAGGCATAACAAAGATACCACATATGAATAGAAAATCCAACCTTTTGCTGGCTTTATGAATTCTAAAACCTTTCTGCATCTAGAAGAAATTGAGAAAGTAAATGGATAAACATAAACTGGAACAAGATAGCAAACCAAATTCAGAAAACACTTTGACAATCTGCATTTGCAAAAGTTAGCCAAAGTTCATAGCTGAAATTTAAATTGTAGAAAACATTTCTACTTGCTCTGACAATAAATATTACACATGATAGAACATTAATCTCAGCTGATAATGTTCCTTATAACACATTTTATGAATCATCACAGTACTGTTTTTTACACCCCATCACTTGTCGGAAGGAAAAACCAAGGAACAGAGAATGAGCCTATTTTTTAAAATCAGGAATAAGAGCCTCCTTAATGCAATGGTCTTTGGAGCAGACTGATCTGTGAGGGTCTCTAGTTGCTGAACTTTTATTCAAGTAATAAGAATTAGCTATGTGGGGTTTTTTTGCATTTATTGCCTTATTTGTATAAATAAACATGGATATGGTGGTGCAATCTGATCTAGGATTTCAGCTCTCAAATTCCTATCAATGCTTTATTTAAGTCACAGTTCCTGCTACATCTGCCTTTGTGCTGGTCTGTCTGACTAGAAATATCACATCACTTTCTCCTGTGAACGACTTTGAGGGTTTCAAATGACAAATAACAAGAACTTTAATCCTCTCTTTTTCCAAACAATTTGTAAATCAGAACCATCAAAACACACATGCAGTGGGAGAGTGAGGCCTGTGGTTTTAAGGACATTTTGGTTCACTGCATCTCTGAAGTGCTTTGAGCTTACATGTCCTGTGATTTTATTTCAACACAGCTCTTGTATTCTCTCCAGCCTGTTTCTTGAGTGAGGCTGCAAATACGGATATACAGAAGAGCACCTGATAAGGCCATTTGTTAAGTGAAATTCTCATCTCCATTACAATCTTGCAGCTTCCTGTCATTATGTCTAGGTTAATCAAAGACAATTACAGAGCCCCAGTGAAGCTGCTAGAGATCTATTTCGATGCACAGCAGAAGCCCATGTTGATATACACCAAGACTAGTTATGCATTCTTTGACATAATTATTTTCACTGCAATGGATGGTAGCAAAATCAGAGTCTGAGAAAGGGCAAGCAGTGATTTGTTTGGTGAGTTACTGTTTGCTTAGTGGCTCCTTAAAAATGCTAAGTTTTTCACTCTGCAGAAACTAGCCTGGCCTTGTACCTCATAGTGAAATGGTATTGCAGCAGTCTGGAAAATGCCCCGCAGGGTTGCACTTGTCTGCAAACCATGGTGGGTGTCTGCATGTCACCACCCAGGGTGGCCCTGAGACTCCCTGTGACCCAAATGTGGCGATGAGCAGTGGGTGTGCATTGCCAGAGCACAGAGCCAGCACGGACGAGGTACACAGCCCCTGAGCAGGGCACCCAGGTGGGTAGGAGGTGATGGGGAGAGGCAGCTCCTGGTACATTTTGCTCCTGGTACAGACAGAGCTGTTCCAGTTTTACATCTGCTGAATCCCTTACCCTGACACTTGAACACCACGGCAGAAGAACCCAACCTGGGCTCTTAGATCTAAGGCAGTGAAAGCTCTGTCTCTGCTTCCAGAGGCTTGGGCTTGCTCCTCATTCTTGTACAGGATCAGTCAACCCAGATACATGGCCTGGGATTGTGTCCTAAAGTGCCTCGAGCTCCTGCTGACAGCAGGAGGTGTTTAATCTTAGCAACCCATTTCCCATCTCCCTTCCAGCTCCACTTTAAAACATTACTAAGTTTTCTTGGCATTATGTTTTCAGTTTTGGGGTTTTTCTTTGTTTGCTTATACAAGAAGCAGTCTTAAAAACCAAAAATCTCTTAGTTAAAATTGGAGTCCACCATGCTACTGCGAACCACAGACTCAACTAACACAAAGCTGTGCTATTTGTAAACACCTTCTCATTGCCTGGGAAAATGGAGCAGAACATACCAGGCTACCAAGGGCCAGGGAAGAGCTTTATCTGCAAGGACTTTATCCTGTCACCTCTGAGAAATGGAGGAATTGTGCTGGGAGTCAACTGAAGTGAATGCAAATATCTGTCCTTTCCATCTGAAGAGCCCTCAGTGCTGTTCCAGGTTTGACTGTCATTGGCCTAATTCTATTATTCCCTGCTTTGTACAGAAACTGGAGTTGAAGGTCTGGAAAATCTCTGGAAGAAATGTTGTGAATTTGGGACACAAACTGTTCCACAGTTCAAGATTCCAATCACATGTCTCAGGTTGGACTCAGAAAGTGAACGTGCTCATGCCACAATTGCATGAGTAAATCTGCTTTTAGCAGCCACTTCTATTTGGGATCTTAGGACTTTTCATAGAAGTCCATGCTCCACAAGGAGCCTTGAACAACACACCAGCACTCATGAACAGCTGGGCTCAAACTCTGAGTGAGTCAGAGATCATCACAGATCTTTCTTAAAACCTTGTTTGGAGTTTCAGATCAGGATAAGCTGCCTGTATAAATATATGAAAAGTATTTATGGGCCTTAACCTCTGACTCAAAATGCTCTGGTAAGATTTTTTGCTTTTAAAAATGCTTCTTTTGAAAATGCCCCTTCAGTGATTTCATTATTGTCTACCCATGAAGGAATATGCACCATCTACTGTGGCAGGCACCACTTTCATTTTGTATGATGGAGTAGCAGCTGGATCAAACTCATACTTTTTTTCATCAAGGAAAGGGAATTTATTCGTTGTTGAAAAGGGTCTTCTGCAGTTTCAGTAAGGAGGAACATTCCTTGGTTATTTTCATTATTTCTTCTCCTAGACCTGTCAAACTGAGGAATGCTTAAAGCATCAGTGTTTTCTAAAGAGCTTTTTTATGCATTGTGCATTATGTTACAACAATTCTGAGTCTAGAATACGGTGGTTGCATTTCAGCGTATTAATCACTCAAGTGATCAAAACAAATGACTGATTTGCCAAGACAGCTAGCACTGCTTCTAAGCTGCTCTAAAAAATTGAGAGCTTTTCAAATAGCACTATTGTAGTTAATTAGATAGGAACTTGTAAGAAGGCAGCAATGAAATTAAAATAATAGCTTGGTAGCTTGGTCTAACATACTCGAAAGTCCAGATGTTAACAGCTGATTGGGAGGAGCTCTGAATTACACTGAAGCAAGTTCCAGGATTGGCTTCTTGTTATTCAGCAGGCAATCTGTATGCAATATTTAACAAATCAGGAATTTGATGAATAATTGTTGACAGATCCTGTCTGCTTCACTGCTTTTCACAGAACTGCATGAGTGAGACTAGACACAGCATATGTCTAAGAGGTTCCACAAACTTTTTTACCATTTTGTATATACTCGATTTCTGAAATCCGCCAAGGAGCTATTAATATTGTCCCTTCTACAGAATCAATAGTTAACAGGTCTGGCAAACCCAGTAATCTGCTAAAGAGCTACCTGGGTACTGCTGTATGGAATGGTTAGAAGAGTTCCTCACTTGATTAAAGAGTATATGTCAAAATATGGCTCTCAGCAAAAACAAATTAATGATCATCTGAAAGAATTTAGCACACACAATGTAAATGGAAGTAGAAACTATTAATAAGAAGGGAGGTAAAAGCTACTATTTGCAACTTACTCTATCTGCAATTTTTCATTCATGAATGCAATGAGCAGCCTATTTTTCAAGAGTACAGCCTTTAGATATTATACAGTGTTTGGTAACTTTTTGTGGAGCCATCTAATAAGAACCTACTTATCTTCAATTTGCTCAGATCTTGCAGAGTGTCTTCAGTCAAGAATTGGGCTCTAGGACAGGAAACAACACGCTTCTGTCACAGATTGATGGCCCTGCAGATAATGGACTTTAAATCGCAGGGACCTCTCAGCAGATAAATAACAGGCCACGGCAGGGGCAGAACTGGGAACTGTGGATAAGGCAGCAGGGAAAAGCAGGCTTTGCTCAAGTCAGTTTTTAAGCAGGAACTGTCTGGTTCTACAACCTAAACCAAACAGTCCTTGGCCCCATGGTACTTGTTGTGAGCTAGTCATTCGCCCTTGAAAGAGCTCAGAGACCCAGTACAGGGATTTTAGTTTTTGCAGGTTTGCTTGAATCCAAGCCCTTGTTTTTACTGTGGAATAGGAGAACACAGAAAACATTCCAGCCTCCCTGTGAGTGTAAAGATAGCACTGCCCATGAGCTGACTGGCAGGGCTAACCTTGCCACTGGCCAAGGGAAGAGCTGGCCTGACTCTGGGTGAGTGCCTTGTTTCTGTCCTCAGTGAATCAGGTGGACGTTTTACAACTTAAAGTCATGGAAAAGGCATACAACATAAAGCTGAACAGCACTTCTTCAGTTGTAACCTGAAATTCTTCTGAATTAGGAGGAAATCACCCAGATCAGTTTAGCAAATTAGGCTGCTCTGCTTTGTTTACACTGCAATTTGCTTTGTAGTGAGATTAATTTGCTAAGTTTCATTAGGAACCTGAGAATTTCAGTGGCTAAAACTGCAGTGCCCTTATTTCTCACGGGCCAATCTGTTTGCCCTTCATTCAACAACAGTTTAGGCCAAAGGAAGCCCAGATGCACTCGCTGGGTCTGTTTGGAGTCTCAGAGTTCTGTTAGATGACCTAGCTGGGCCAGTAGACTGCAAAAGGAGCTATTTCCCCCCTCCTCCAGACTTTTAAGGACACTTTCCATAGAGCACAAGAGCTCTCAATCCCCAGGCACCAGAAATCAGGCAAGGAAGGCAAGAGACTGACATGTCTGAGTAGGAAACAGCTGGTTAAACTAAAGGGGAGGGAGAAATGCACAGACAGTGGAAGCAGGCCCAGGCAGCCTGGGAGGAGTGTGGGGACATTTTCTGGCTGTGTAGGAATGGGGTGCAGAAGGCAAAGGCATGATGCAACCACAGATAAAACACGAGCAGAGGAGCAGATTTCAATTTATGGTTTAGCCATTTACTGGAGCTGGCCAGCATTTAGAGGGAGCAAGGAAATCTATGTGTATGTTTGTGATACTGCAGAGAGAGTGTATTGAATGCTATGGTGTGGCAATTCATCTCTTTTTTAAAACCTAATTTATGGACAGATTGCACAGAAATATGCCTTAAATTTGTTTATCAGCTATTAATAGGCAAGCAATACCGATTTTGTCTCTATTCCAAAACTGGATTAAAACATAAGCTACAGGAATGTTCTTAATCATTCAGACTTTCTCTAAATATAAGTTGTGACTGATCTTTACTGGCATGTGAAATATTGTAATTAACATACCATGATAAAAATGGTACATTTTCCACCGTGGGAAATTGTTCTCTATTAATATGCCAACCAAGTGAATATCTACTACATATTACCACCATCATAATTCAAAATAATACACTCCAGGGAAGTATATGCTTGGATTCCACTGGTGCTGCCGTCTGGCACACTCCCAGTAGGGTTGTTGCTGCTGTGTGTCAGAAGGAAAGAAGTGTCAAAAACCAAAGCTTATGCATGGAGCTTGCTGTCCTGGGTCATATTTGTACACTGTAATGGATTTTCTTCCAACCAGTGGAGAAAAGACAAGCCTGTGTTTCATTCTGAGTACAGGTCTTTATCCACGAGATGGCACTCTGCTTGTCACTGCCGTGCTAGACACGACTGAACTAGTACAGGAGAAATGAACCCAGCTGTAGGGTACAGAAAAATATTTATCTTCCTCCTTAATTTATTCAAATAAAATGTAATTTCTCATCATTTTCATAGCTCTATATTTCGTCTGTATAAGACTCACCTTATAAGGAACTAAAGGGGACATTTTTCTTCAGTGTCAATGCAGATACATTTACATATCCACATTTTGCCCAAAGCTGTGCATTCACATTCGTTGTTGATTGGGCACAATTTCCACATAAAACCACAAATGTTAAAGGCTGACTCAGAAGTTGCTGAAACTTCACAAAACTTTCAGCAGAGCTGGAAACTTGCAGTTTAATAACAATCAGAAGTAGCCGGATGTCACATTAGTCTGGGTTGGAAGAAAAATATTTTGAGAATTTTTGTTTTTTTATATAAGATACAGATATTACAGAAGTCTCTACAGAACCCAGCAAAGGAAATGTCGTAAAATGACCCAAAGACACTGGTGACATCATGTGCCCATTGAATCAAATGCTGCACAAGACATACTTAGAACCATTGCTGCAGCAGCTTTCTTTAAAGCAGTAACACAGAATGTGATGGACATAGTAATCGATAACTGTAAGCTTAATTTTTGCAACAAGGAGCAAAAGGACCCTTTAAAATGTATCTAATTCTGACTGCTTTATAATATAATAGGTAAATATAATATACATGTGTGTATATGTATAAGATAAAGGATTTTCTGGTACATTTGGGACAGTTGACACAAAAGATCACCTACTATAGAGCAGAGATCTTATAAAAAAACTCTAGAAACGGTGATCCCTAGGAAAGGGGTGTCGTTCTTGCCAGGTTCCAGTGGCACACAGTGATTCCTGAGCAGGTCCCACCCAGGTCAGCAGGGCAGCAGTGCAGGAACACCCAGGAGAGGTTTGGGCAAGTGTTGATCTGTCAGGAATGACGATTGTTGCCAGGGTAAAATGCCACATCGTGGTTTCCTGGAGGAAGGTGGCTCGTGCAGAGTCACTGGTAGCACAGCCCATGCCCGGAGGGTGGGAAGGAAGCCCCAGGCCCCGGTTTGCCCACGGCTGAGCAGCTCAGCAGCACAGACCTGGCTGGACAGGGGAAGCAGTGATGAGCACCTGGGTGCCGCTGCCACAGGATGGTATTGAGGGGCTGGGTGGGCTTCTGGAATGGGGGTTCCAGGGCAGGGGCTTGGAGAGGGACAGGGAGGGATGGGGATGAGGACTGGGATGGAGGGATACACCAAAAACAGCCAACCCCCTGCACACTGGGACTTTTCCACTGCTGACAGAGCAGCTGCCAGGGCATCTCTCCAGGCTTTGGCACAGACAAGATGTCAAAGCAAAGGCCCAGCTCATTGCCCCCGATGTGGGTGCCCAAGCCCTGGTGCTGCTGTACTACAGCTCACCATTTACAGAGCTGAGCACTGCAGTGACGGGCACATCTCTATGGACCTGGGCTCAAAGCAGAGAGCAGGTGTCTCCAGGGGGAGAAGAATGTCAGGAGCTGTGAGTTGTTGTTCAGGCAGCAGTTGGAAACCTCTAAGGTGCTGCTGCTGCAGAGCATGAGCTGGGAGCAGGAACAGGCTGTGCAAAACATGGATGAACCCTAAACATCACAGTTCAAAAAGGGGCTTCTTTCTCTGAGCAGAGCCATGGTAGAGCTCTATGAATGTCTGCAGTGTGATATAGAGGAGACAACCATTCACTGCAATGCTAAATATCCATGGGTTGCCCACACTTCTTGAACTTATTTAAGCCTTTGATGTGGGATTTTTTGTTTGTTTGTTGGGATATTTTTGTGTCTGTGTGTATGGAGGTCACACACACAATGCTTAAAAGCAAAGAGGAAGCTGGGAGACATTAGGAGCAGGTGTAAAGAAAATAAAGGCAGAAATATTTTTATTTTCCAGGAACCAAGCCATATATCTCTCATCAATTGCTTCTGTATCTATTTAACTGACAACTGATACACATGAACCTCTCCTGGAGATGGCAAGAAGATATTTACAGCTGAGGAAGGGGATATGAGGGTAAGCAGAGAAGTAATGTGGAGGGGATGTTTCAGGTGTGGGACGCTGAAACGAGGGCTGTCATCAAAGCGTTGCAAAGAAACATGAGACAGGAACATAAGTGTGAGAATCTTGGGGCTAGGGGTGTCCTTTCTTGGTTTTTCTTGGTCAACTACTGGCAGGTGATGGAATTTGGGTAAATCCCTACCAAGCAGCAGCCAAAGTGGTTCAATAGATGTGAAGCAGGAGGACTCCTCACACCAAGATCCAACAGTGGGAGCTGGGGAGAAGATCACCACTGTGCCATCTGAGTTACAGTTCAGCCTAAAGCCAAGAGACACTGGGAAAGAAGAACTAGGATTTTTGATCCCCACAGTGGCAGGGAGGTCCCAGCAGGTCTCTCAGGTCCCTCTGTGGCAGGAGCAGCTGTACCCACCTAAGTCTGATCCTGGCAGTGAGAACAGCAGCATAAACTAGGTTATGCAGCTCACGTGTATTTGGTGTAAACTGACTTTCAGAATTATGCTGATGTAGTTCCTTTTTCACAATTGCTGTATAAGCAGGCAACTCACACATTTAACACCTTCAGCTGTACCCTAAACTTCCTCTGCATTGCCCCCTAATATTCTGAGGAAAAACCCTGACTTGTCCGAGTCTATTCAGTCACAGCTGTCCTCAGCCACAGACTGAAGTTTTCAGCTTCTCAGCATCCATTTCCAGTTCAATGATTTTTTTGAGTCAAAAGTCAGATTTTCTTTCAAAGAACTGTTTTAAACCAATCCTGCTAACCAAGCATTGCTCCCTAACGGCTGAGATCAGGCACAAAGAGGAGTTTTTTTCTATGGAGATTCCAATTCCTCAAGACTTTGTAGTTTGCTTCCTCCCACTCTGCTCCAACTTTGACTTCTCTAGCCCAATGTCACACTGAGCTCTGTTTTAGCTAATGAAAAGGGATTTTTTTTTTTAAATTTTAGCCTGCTACATTTATGTCTTCTAAAAGAAACAAAATACAAAAGTGGTTGGAAGAAAGAGTGTGAGAACCTGACTTCAGCTGGGAGCTGGAAACCACTCAACTTTCCTGTTAGATTATTTTCCAACTTTTTTCTTCCATGCTAGTCTGCATAGGAACCAATAAAGCATCCTAGAAGAGCCCCTGTAACCCCAAACCTACCCTCTCTTCCACAATAATAATAAAAAAAGAAAAACTATTGCTTTTTATGTCTAGTACCTTAGATTCGGTTCCTTCCCTGGAGGTACCATGGAAGTTTGCACTGGATTACAACATTTTGCATCTTTGCTTTTCGAGACATTTTTCTCTTCTGCTTACAGACAATTAGTAAGACAAAATTCCTCCAAGCATGTTGAACTCGAATGTTCTGTGCCTTGAACTCTGACTCCACTCTGTGCTGAAAATGTTGTACATTCTTGACTTGTGGCTTCAGAACACTCCTTGTTTTCTTCTTTCATTACAGAATTCCTGCTGCAGTTCTGGTGGACTAGCTGTCAGAGGCATATACTTTGTTTGATATTTTAATTCTAATGAGGGTCTCAAAATTAGAACAAGCCCTTTACAGTGACAGTGAATGATGACTCACCATATAAAAGAGTCTCCTAGACAGATAATTATTTAGGCATGTGTTTCAGCAGATCATCCTTTAGGTGTCTCAGAGGAAGAGATTATTTTTTTATCAACAGGGAAGACAAGACAGTAAGTTAAATTACCTTGTAGGCAATACTGACTCAGGAGGGTAATGGGAAGTTATTTGAGAGCTACACACATGTCCTAGCTAAATCTGGCTCTTCTTATTTAGTATGTGGCATTTGAAGTTTGCTGATTGTCAAGATTTCCTTGAGCATTTGTCTGTCTGACACTATCCACAAGGCTTGATTTAAGAGTTTGTTTCTTAAGGGAATGGTCTCAGCAGTGATTGTGATCTGACATTGTCACCCCAGATCCCACCTTGGGAAGAATTATGGTTGCAAGCTCAAAGGGACCACAGAGGGTGACCCGGCCTGGGCTGCCATCAGTCCTGGCTGCAACCTCTGTTAAGAGAGCAGCCAAAGTAGCTCTCAGTTGTATTTTTATTTCTTTTTATTCATCCTGAAACAAAACATCACAGGCTGAAGAAAACTTATGATGCTTTTGAGGTGCTTGAAGAGACAGATTTCAAATTGTTGGGTTAAAATTGTAGCCTGAGCGATTTGACCACCACAGTGGCCTTACTCCATTTAGCTGAGCTCTTTGTAACACTGCCCAGGGCGTTGGCTTTTCACCGAGTCAAACCTCACCTGCTGTAGTAGCCCTGGGCCCCACCCTCTGCAGCAGCACTCAGGGTGTTTACCTGGGGGAGCTCTGGAGGCTGCCGAGGAGAATTAATGATACCTTGAGCTGGGAAGGTATAGTGCAAGATGTGAGAAGGTGCAAATGCATACAGCACAAGGATTTCTCATCCAAGGCAAGCATTACGCATTTTTCAAATCCCTGATGAAAATTTCCTCTTTCCCCAGGACGCTTAGGAGGTGTTTTTCTCTTAAATCTTGCACCCATATTATCTTACCTTTGTGTCTTTTTTATTAAATTAATCTTGTTACAGAAGTCTTGTAGGTCAGGTATCATATCTCAACTTCAGTTATAATTAAAATATTTATAATTGCAGCTGCATCAAGTTGCTGCATCAATTATTTCCCCTTGCCACTGAACGTGTGCTCTGTCAGGTCCTCCACAGAGCATTTCCCTAGTGACCAGTGTCATAAAATGAACCATTGAGACCAACCATAGGCTGCAACAGGAGAGAAGGAAAAAAGGTAGTTTAATGTGGAAAGCAGGAACAACTTTGTTCTTCTTCAGCTGTCCTGAGCAAGTGCTGTTGTTCTGACAAGACGTTGGTTGGTGGTTTTCAGGTGAAATTTGTAGAATCCAGGGTAAATTATGGCTTTAGAGCTGAAACGTCACATATTCCCTAATCACCTCATCCCTGGAGCTTCTTCGAATTACTACCCTGTTATAATTTTTACATTAACAAAGGCATAAACACTCTTCATGGTGAACTAAACACATTAGATAGGGCTCTTCATATTTGGAAAAATGACTGTACCATTTTAAAAATAGGAAAATAATGGAGAACTTCATGCAAATGTGAAAATTAATGTCATTCCCTTATGCAGTCTTTGATACAGACTTGCTCTGTCCGGGTTAATTTGACTTAATTTGGAATCCTTTCTTGATCCCATATTTTCAATTTCTTTATCTGGTATTCACATATTTTCCCAACTAGTTTTTTTTTAAGCAAGAAATCTTGCTTAGGCTAAAATAGCTCAGTAAAATAGCTCACATTTGAAAATAAAAACACATTTCTTTTCAAAGACAATGCCAATAATTGGAGCAATTATGTAACAGGCAACGCTGGTATGTGCAGACAGCTATCACAGATAAAACCCAGGAGCCTCACTGCAGAAAATTCACTTTGCACTGTGAGATAGCAGACAACCATAGTGATGTATTAGGAATGGGGGAGAAAAAGGGGAAGGAGGAAAAACGTTTGTAGCAGTGCAGTCCCTAAATGCAAAGGTTAGATTGGTACAAATGCCATCTGTGATATTGTTTGGTGTACACAGCGTGTATGGTGGGTCCAGCTGACAATTAAACAGATAAAACCTTGTTTGAGTTCTGTTAGAGGCCTGCCATACCTCTCTAAGACTGACTGAGCAGGTCTCATGTCATTTTCTTGACATGTTTACCTGGTGGCCACTGTTGGATGTCTGGGGCGTTGCTGAGAGCTCTGTGAATATCCAACACAGCAATTGCCAGCCACTGGGCAAGTAAAGGATTTCCTGTCTGCCAACCCGTTCCAAGCCATAATGTCCTATTTCTCTATCTCTCTTACAAGACTTGAGTTGCCTAGCTATGCAGATTTTTAATTAAAAAAACCAAACTAAACTAAAACAAAACAAAAGAAGTTCTCATGGAAACCATGTACTTTAAAAGTTACTTTATATTGCTGTTTTTCTGTTATCATTTGTATTGTAAAATATCAATACATATTTCTATTTCCTCCTTGACCGTGGATATATTCTGGGCTTGGATTTAATTTCTGTGGAAAGAAATTTCCATTTTCTTTTATTTATGTGGTTTTAGGTTAGTACTTATACTCGATGTATACAGCCGTGAATCTTCAGTTGCTATGGCTAAAACCAGCAGAGCACGTTACCATTTGTCCATCTTCATGCTGGAGAAAGAAACATAAACAGACTTTTCCTCTAGGATTTAAACAATGAAAAAAGTTGCACAGAACTGCCATTAAAGCATAAATCCAGAGTGAGAGTAGCAGCAATAACTACCACTTTCCTAATGTAATGATTTTCATATCCTCTTCAAGAGTGCTTGAAAACCCACAGGATTTGTCTGAATATAGATGGGTTGACTATTACATGAGTTTAGTGCCTGATCCAGGCTGACTCTTTGTCAGTCATGATTCAAAAGAAATGGGATAATGGTCTGCTTGCCTAAAATCAGATGCATCATTTGGATGTTCAAATCTCCTTAAGAAGAACCCTTGAAAAGAGTCTTCAGTGTTAATAGCAAAATGAGATTATAAAGAGTAAAAATACCACATCACACAAAACCAAACTATTTTTAGCGAGAGCAAAAACCTAAATAAAGAAAGGCTGTTCTATATTTCCGGATTCAGAATTTTTTATCAAAATACAGAAACTAAGAATTTTTGTGAGTGAATTAAAAATGTCATTAGAATAGAATAGGATAATTTCAGTTGGAAGGGACTTTCAGCAGCCATCAAGTCCAACTGCTTGACCAGTTTGGGGATGACCAAAAGCTCAAGCATGTTGTTAATGGCATTGTCCAAATGCCTCTTAAAGACTGGCAGCCTTGGGGCATCAACCACCTCCCTGGGAAGCTGTTCCAGTGTTCCAGCACCACCCTCTCTGTACAGAAATGCTTCCCAATGTCCAGTCTGAACCTCCCCTGGCACACCTTTGAACCATTCCCATGCATCCTAGCACTGGATACCAGGGAGAAGAGATTTAATTCAACCAGAGAAAGATCACTTGGAATAATTATGAATTGGCAATTGAATTTAATCTGAAAGATCATTCTAACTTGGCAAGAGAATTTAAGTTATCAGGTTCTTCCAACTCATTTCTGTACCTTCTATGTGTCTTGTATTTATGATATAGGTTACTATAAAAGAAATGTAGAACTGTTGCAAAATTAGAAACAGTAGATAAAAATAATTCAGTGCAGTACAAACTGACAAACCACAAGACTTTGTTCACATCACTTTTTTCAACTGTTGTGTAATATTCCAGACAGCTTTTGCATCTCAATGCTTAACTGGATGACCACGAAGCCAAAGCTGAACAATTCATTTCTTGTGTTTCTTTTCATTTAACTTCAGTGACACTTCACTTATCCTTGCAAAACATACACTGAAACCGTGCCAGAAATGGAAGAGGAAAATGCCAATGTAATCAGCCACCAGAAAGGCATTTGGACACAGTGAGAAAATGTCCTTGAGCCTAAATAGAGGCACATCAATAAGTGTGCAGATGACAAAAGATACAGGACTTAGTTAACACTGTATTATTTCCATGCAGTAAGCAAAAACTTTTTTTAAGATGTATAGTGAGAAAAGGGAGAAAAAAAAGTCATCATCAAGAAAGAAATACTACATGTTTCAAGAAATATTGACAATTATTTGTGGTCTTTATTGTGCTACCAGGTATTGTGAAGACATCCTTGCTGGAATACTCACGAATGATCAAAATGTTGTGGGAGGAGCATGTTCCCTGCTAGAATTGAAAAATTTTTCACAGAAATTCAATGTGAAAACGAAGGAGGTTTAAATCTTACAGTGATCCTCAAGCATGTGAAGGAATAGGCTGAGAAATTAATCTCTCTGCCCTAATACACTAAGGCCCCACTCCTGCTACCTGGGAAATCAGTGGGAATTTCAGGTAGAGTCCAGTGAAAGCAAGGCTGAGAGTCCTCCTAAATACAAGGAATAAAATTCTAAGTTCTATGAACAGTTTAATTGTTAAGGAAATTTCTCACATACAATTCTCAAGTGTTCACCCAACCTTTGGCTTGATGTCACAGATGAGAATTATTTTGTAACAAAATGATGATAATTTTAATTGACTAAAATATGTAACATCTTAAATGAGAAAAAAAAGTCTTCAGCAATTCCATAAAAGAAATAAAATTTCCTCTGTAATTTGTTTTGCTGAAAGCCTGGTACCTTAACACCTGTTAAAAGCAAATGTACTAACAGGAGTTCTAAAAATACAAAATAAAAATAAAACCCACATTAAATTGCCATAACAATTGCCTATTTTATCAATGTTCTTTGTACACAGTGATGCAGTTCTGCATAATGCAAATTTTAAGAGAGACAATCTATCTGAAAAGCTGTACCATGTAATGAAATGCACATTTTCCATAATTTTCCCCTATGTGCTCTTATACACACATCTGGTAAAACTTCCTAAATAAAATTTTAAGTCTTTGCTATCTGGGAAGCCTGGTTTCTTAAGAGTTGATTTCAAAGTAGCTGGGGGAGAATTGGGTGATAACAACAGCTGAGTTATATGAAGAACTAATTACGTTAAACAAATCTCTTGCTTCTTGACACTGTAACCAATATGCAGTGTAGTGGATAAGAAGGAACAAGTGATAAAAACTGCCTTTTTTCGTTAGTGATATCTTAAAACAAATAGCACAAAATGTATTTGGATGAAATTACCATTCTATAAGTGTACAAGGAAAAGAAAAAGATTGTGGTATCATAGAATTGTTTAGACTGGAAAAAACCTTTAAGATTATCAAATCCAACCATTAACCCAGCACTGCCCAGTCTATCATTAAAAAATCTCCCTAAGCACAACATCAACACATATTTATTTAAAAATCTATATTTAAAAATCTACTATCAATCAGAACTCACTTGGTTTGCAGGCTGTCAATTTTTAAAATGGTTCTTTGTGTTAAGATTTGAGTGACATGTTAGAAAAAGAACCCCTTACATTAATTTTACTGTGGGCTTTTTTCTGTCCAGAAGTACTCTTACATAAGTGAGACTTGTTTCTTACTTCAGCTGTCTAAAGCAATGGAAATAAAACAGCTCTCATAATGATTGGCTTTCTCCTGGCACCCCAAGGAAATCACACTTTGTGACGTGATAATGGACCAGACAGAAGTCACTGTCACCTCAAACAGCAGATACTTGTTTTCTTCCGCTTGGAATGAACTTCAAATCTGGCAGCCTTGCCCAAGTGGGGAGGTAACGAGAGGGTACCAGAAAAGTGATGGGTTTTGGTCTGCACAGGGCAGAAATTCAACAGGAATATGCAGCTATTTACTGCTGTGCATTTGTGAAAGATGTAAAGTTATTTGCAACGTGTGAATGGGCAAAATAAAATATAATTTGTTGTAAAAAGATCTCTCACTGTGTTTGAAACAGGATATGTACTCCAATAGTAAAGCATTGACAAGGTTGAATTTATAATCTCTGTCTCTGTGATTTTCAGAATTACTGGCAAAACTTTATTTTCACAATAGTTTTTCAGAGAACGATGCTAGAGTTTTCTATAAAGACAGAAGCAGTGAATGAAAATGACATGGCTGGGACATTCTCCAAAGTTAATTTAATGCAGCTACTCATTAAAATTGTCTTTTTAGCAATTGAGTGAGATTCATTTCTACAGAAAGTTACGGCATTTACTAGATCCTGAAGAATAATATCAACAAGCATGAGCAAAAACACTGAGTAAATTCCGCTGTGTTTTGATCTGAAATGAATAAATATTTCCAGTCCAATATTTAGATTTCCTTTGTATTCTGAACTTTGAGTCTCAACCTCAAAGTAAACACAGGGGATGTAAAATCTTTTCAAATTAAACTAAAAAAGATTTCAACCTCTTTCAGACAAATTGCAAAAATGTGGACGGTTGCCTGGTTTTTTTCCTCATTCAAGCTCTTGGGGGAACTGTATTCTCTAGAATGACAAAGTATAGCAACTTTTCACCTATGTATTGTAAAACTAAATTCTTCTTTGGTATAGATTATTTTCAGATAATAGAATGTTAGTTAGTGTGAACTCTTTGCATATAATTCATGTATCTATTTTCCCCAACAATGTTATGCTGCTTGACTGAGATTTTTGGTTTTATGTAGATACATTTAGTACTGCAGTTGTATATGCTAGGCAGTAGAAAAATTAATAATTTACAGCTTAATGCAAACTGAGTAAATTTTCATGTGGTTGAATCTTGTTTGCTCTACCTTCAGCTATTAAATTTCCTGCTTTATTCCAGTGTGTCTTAATTAGTGGCTTACAGCTACCAAGTGACTAATCACAGATTGATAGAATAAGGGTTGAAATAGTCAAATCAAATGAAGGATATGTCAACATGTGAGATATGAGCTCAGCAGGGCCATTCAGAAGCTGGCTGCTGTGATAATATGCCTGGCTGTCTTTCCCAGAAACTTTCACCAAATACATTTGATAATATTGAGCATTCTCACAGTAATACAGAATAGGCCACATAATATTTTTTAGCGTATGCAGAAGTTAAGAGGAAAACCTGGACTGTTGCTGGATCTGTAGTTACCAAATTTATTCAATGTGCCCTGCTCAGCCTTCCTCAGACTAGAACTATCATGGGAAAAACAAACTATTAATTAACTCGAACTTATGGAGCGTTTGTATAGAAAGACTGATGACTGCCACCTTCATTAATAACAGAAAATATTTCAAAGATGGCCAGGATTCAAATTTGTTGGAAGTTCCAGTGTTTGCATGGGGTTGCAAACAAAATATCTGGGATTCTACAAACAAAATTTCTTGAGTTTGGAGAACAGCTTTGGAAATTTCACAGAATAGACACTTTTCCTATGACTTGCCTCCTATTCCATGCTCAAGGCAACACTTTTCATGGGGAGAATTAGAATTGTTTTTAAAGATAGTTGAAACTTGAGGACATTTTGAGATCTTTTTCCTAATAAAGTGAGATTTATGCAGGGTAGATGTCCATCTGCATATTAGTTTGTGCCTACAACACGACCCTTACATCCATCATCCCACCTCATCTAGATTTGAGAGAGACACAGAGGTCTCCTGGCTTAAATTCCTACATGGAAATTGCAGCTCACAGGAGAAGTAGGACCCTCCACCATGCTGCAGTCAGGGTAAGTTATTTTTTTAGCTTGCTCTTCCCCTCCCCAGGCAGCCTGGAGTTAGCAGGGAGCCTCTCAGCACCAGCCTGGCCCAAGATCAGCAGGCTCCCTGCATAGGGGAGGGTGGCAGGGAGGTTTGGGTTAGAGAATATGCTTGTCGAGGGAAAAGACTTGAAAAGAATGTGGTTACAGGGAGCCTAGAAGAGAGCTGCTTTATTATGATAAGAGAAAGTAGTAAGTGAATCAGTAAGAAATCAGATTTCATTAGCTCACTAAGAAGCTTGCCTGTTTCTACAAGCTAATTTGCTCTGTGAGGCAAACTGTGAGCTGCAACAGCAGTGAGTGGCACGTGTGTAGGTCACAGGAACATGCATGTACTGCACTGTTGGACATTTTCACACCACTCCACAGCTCGAGTTCATGTAACAGTGGAAATGCAGGGATCGGTCAGACCTTATCTTGTGCAGACCTCAGGAATTGCTCTGTCACTGGCCTTTTTTAATCCCTTTTCTGAGTGCATGGCCAATAGCTTCACACACTTTGCAGATCAGTCATGACATTTCTTCTTCGCCTGCAGATCGTGATGCCAAAGGCCGTGGGAGATCTGCAGTCTGTCTGTCTGTCTCTCACTCTGTCCAGCTTCTTGTAATGAAACTGGCAGTTCAGCAGTATTTGAGGCCTCTGTGGCCTCTGAAACCAGGAAGATTTTTCCTTAAGTAAATGGATTTAGAGCATTTAGTTGCTACACCTATTAGATATCCAAATTATCTATGGGAAACTAAGGTATTTTGACAGCTGATCTGCTACTCTATGGATTCAGACAGTGCTGAACTGCTGTTATGCCTAAGCCTTTCAGCATTGTGCTGAAGAATTTGCTTGCATTGATAATGCAATCATTAGCCTCTGGGGATTTCTGGATTTCTTGTTTTTTTCTTGAGAATCATCCACAGTGAAAAGTGCTTGATATTATTATACAAACATAAAACAAGACCTCAAATTTGCATTTCATTCCTGTGATCTCTTATCTTTAGAGAAGGATTAAAAGCTAAGCCTCTTTACCAAAATCACCGAACATATTAATTATACACCATATAAATAATTTAATTGCACACAGAGAATAGACTTTCTGAAAGTTTCATACATACTTCTCTTTATATGATGGAAATTATTGTAAAACTAGAGCAATTTTTCTCTTAATACTTTTCATGGTTAAAACCTATCCTGCTTAAGTGTAATTTATAATTGGGTAATAGACAACAAAAATTGCTAATGCTCACAATGTGTAGTGATGGGAAGGTCTATTAAAGGTTGAGAAGCAGTAGCCCAGCTGAGGTGCATGTATACCAATGCACACAGCATGGGTAACAAACAAGAAGAGCTGGAGGTCATGGTGCAGCAGCAAAGCTGTGACGTCGTCGCCATCACTGAAACGTGGTGGGATGACTCCCATAGTTGGAGCACTGCTCTGGATGGTTACAAACTCTTCAGAAGAGACAGGAAAGGGAGAAGTGGAGGAGGGGTACCCCTTTATATTAAGGAGGCTTTTGATGCCATAGGTATTGAAACTAATGAAGTTGAATGCCTATGGGTAAAAATTAAGGGGAAGGCCAACAAGGCTGACATCCTACTGGGAGTCTGCTATCGTCCACCCAACCAGGAAGAAGAGGTGGACAACTTATTTTATAAGCAACTAGATAAGGTTTCAGGATCATCAGCCCTTGTTCTTGTAGGTGACTTCAACCTGCCAGACATCTGCTGGAAACTTAATACAGCAGATAAGAAGCAGTCTAGGAAATTTTTAGAATGTATGGACGACAACTTTTTGTCACAGCTGGTGGGTGAGCCCACCAGGGGAGGGGCTATATTAGACTTGTTGTTCGCAAATAGAGAAGGGCTGGTGGGAGATGCGGTGGTTGGAGGCCTTTTGGGGGGGAGTGATCATGAAATAATAGAGTTCTCGATAATTGGTGATATCAGCAGGAACGTCAATAAGACTCTTACACTGGACTTCCGGAGGGCAGACTTTGGCCTGTTTAGGAGACTTATTCAGAGAGTTCCTTGGGAAGCAGCCCTTAAAAA
>VYXC01000925.1:261391-296132 GCA_013397175.1 Platysteira castanea | reverse complement strand
AGGAGAGGAGAGGAGAGAGCGCCTCTAATTAATGGGTGCCCTAGGAAGCAGCTGGAGCAAAGTCCTTGGGAGTGAGTTTTTCCAGCTGCCTGATATCTCGGGAGAACTACAGCATCTCATTTTCAACCATGTTATCTTCCAAAGGTTTACTTCACATACAGACATGGGCCCTAAGAATAGTTTTTCTTTTGAAGTTCTATTATTTGTTTGTTTGTTGTTTTGAAAGGACCATTTTATGAACTGTGCACAATACAGATCTACGCTCATCTTTCACATGTCTACAGGCAAGTTCAAAAACACATCATGGCTAAATATCTTCTGTTGCAGCAGTATTGTGGGATTACAATATTACTGCCTGCATCTCTCCTTTGCATTCAAGGACACAGCGATGGTTCAGTTTGGGATTATCTTTAACTATGTGGAAAGCCATCATCTCAAGTTACCAAGCTGGAAACTTTATGACTTTTTGTCATTTCTATTCCATATTTATAAATCTCTCCCTTCCTTCACTCAGCTACCCACTCTAGCCTCTCCACTCCGATTTGCTTCTTTGCATTCCTGGAGGTGAAACAAAAGAGCTGCAGTTGTGACACTGCAGTTTGTGTGTCACATTGTAATGTTTCCACATCCTCCTCAGTCTGTTATAAAAGTACTCTAAGAGGAAGAAGGGCAAATAATGAAATATAGGAAAGCAGGAAAAGAGGAAGCAGCCAAGAGACAGCAGCCCAACTGAAATGCTAAAAATTATGGAGAAGTGACAGAAAGGGAAGCATAAACCAGGAATTATACTTAGTGGCTTAGCAGAAAAAAAATTAAAACTAACAAAAAAATGGAGAGATTTAGCCCTTTTTGCATCTGCAGTAATCTTCCAGATTCCATTCTTTGACTTTTACCCACTTGAAATCTACTCCCTTCCCCACCTACTTTAAGACAGACACCAAACTGTGCTGCTCTGTGTGCAGCTGGACTCGTCCAAACCTGAACTATTGATCAGCCCATTCCTTATCTTCATATCAAAGGCACAATTATGCAATAGTCTTTGTTGCTGAAGGCAGCTGTGGGGGACAGAGTGATGGAAGAGTACAGAAGGAAATTGGCTAAAGCAGAGTAGGGATTGCCTAACTGGGCAATCCTGCCTGGCTGGCACCGGATGGAGCAGACAACTTAGGAAGTTCTTCCACTGAGATCATGTGTCCCATTTGTTCAAAATGAAACTTGGCTGGAGCAGAAAGTGTTTGAAATTCACATGAAGAATTTTCTCTTCTTCATTTCCAGGCAAAATAGATACAAAACAGAACATGGACTTCTTTAAGAACAGAGTGGAACACCAGCTTTTTACGCTCTTCCATTTCTTGGGGACTTTTCAGCAAGAATTTTTCTGATAAAGAGCTGAGTAGAAAGTACAAACATGAGAAATGACCCTCTATAAATATCACAACACTAACAGTTATGCATCCTTTTTGAGTCAAGCTCCAGCTTTTGTCTTATCTGGTAGCTAACTGAATTTTGTAGTTTCTCAGGAAGACAGTGGTGAAATCCTGCACATAAATGAAGACAGGAGTGTTACACAAAGGTGTACCGTGGTGTATTTATTTGTTCATCACTGCATGAAAGCTACCTTGTTGGAAGAACTGTCAAAACCATTTGTGGCTATTCCCCACAAAAGAGGCTGTCAGGAGGTGATAAGAAATGGGCTTTAGTAAGGCTTCCCTTTCTTTGAAATACTCTTGCACAGAGAATATCAGCAGGTTCAGCTCTTGTCCCTACCATTTATCTGTAAATTAGAAAATATCCTGTGGGCCACTTGAGCAATGTTTAGTTCTTCAGCTAAAGTTAATGTAATTTGGGACACGTGGGACTTCCTACCTGCATAGGAAGGAGCTGGCAGTGTCCTCCAGCGAATGGCAACAGTCCCTGAGATGGAATCACTGTTGGAGACCTGCACTGCATGTCCCGTCCTGCAGCTCTGACTGCTCTCCCAGTTCCCTACAGGTACAGCACCAGTACCTCTAGTTTACGAGGGCAGAGTTTATACAGTGCATTATGTAGGGCTGGCAGTGACCAAGCTGTGCAATACCCAGTACATTTATGTGAGACAAACTATGACCATTGTGAAGGTTTTGCCTAGCTTGTCATATCCTACCTACTACAGAGATGGGATTCTGTTTATTTCAAATTTGAGGGGCATGACCTGCCTTCTTCTGGCTTTACTGGTCCTGGTCTGATTTTCACTTCAGTGGAGCCCCTCTTGATGTAGTTCAGCATTTCCAAGGATAAAATTCAGTCATGTTCAAGAAAGAATGTTTTGTTAAATCAAATTAGCATGGTAAGAGAGAACTTAGATACAGATGTTCTCCACAGGAAATGGATGCAACTTTTCTATTTGACTTTGGATGAGAAATGTAAAGCAAAAGAGGCAGAAATAGAATAATTTTTCTGCCAATCCAGTCATAATGTTACTTACTGTTAAACCAGAACAGTTGGAAACAGCTAAGCACTGGGCTCCACTGCAACCCTAGCCATAAGGAAAGGCACAAGTAGTTTGGTTAAGGAACAATACCACAAGGGGATTTTTATGCTGATCTAAACTTGGAAAAAAAAGAACATTAAATAGCAATAGAAATTGGTAATACTTGATCCAGAACTACTCTCAGTTTCTCACCAATTGTTAATAGTACTTATTGTCTAATAATTCTCATTTTCACACTCATTGTCCTACTGCTTCAGCCAACAGAGAATTTGATAGCAAACAAAATTTTACAGCCTGAAAGGGGGCAAGGCACTGGATGCAGACTGAGGAAATCTAGGTTTAATTCCTAGTTTAGCCACAGACTTCCTGTGTGGCCATGGGAAAGGGGTTTAATCCATCATGTGCCCTTACTTCCCCATCTGCACATTTTTCAATTATTTTCAATGGGGATAAAACTGGGTTACTGGGATTTTTTGGTTTGGTTTGGTTTGGTTTTTTTTGGGTTTTTTTTTTTTTTTTTTTTTTTTTTTTTTTTTTTTTTTTTTTTTTTTTTTGTTTTTTTTTTTGTTTGTTTGTTTGGGTTTTTTTGTTTTTGTTTTTGGGGTTTTTTTTAATGGAGAACTCAAAAGCCATTTTCCTGCTTAGAGTGATTCCTGTATTCAGGTACATCCCTCTCAAGTGTCCTAACACATAAAGCTGAAATCTGGCCATGCACTGGTCACCCTCCTTATGTGTTCCACAGTAGAAGACTAGGGACCATGGGGGAGGCAGAAGTTGTAGCTCCAAAACAGTGTATCACTTAGGTGTTTGTGGAAATGCTACCCATTATCTGTGATGCATCCTACCTCACTGAGAATTACACAAAGGTAGAATTATTGTCCAGTCTAATAAACCATAAAATACTGGATATCAAATGCTTGGAGCCCTCAGCCAGCTCTCCCTTATCCAGGACTGCTCAAGGTCAAAAAATAAACCTTTTCTTCCTCAGACTGATACAGAAGCTGGAAAGAAATTTTATTTTCCCTCAGCTGACCTTTTCCCATGCTATTACTCTGTTCCAAGAGAGATATAAAAGTCCCAAAGGCAACTACCTCAAGAGAAAAAGCGTAAGATGTTTAATAGCCAAAGCAGTTTTTAATTATCCTCCACACTGAAGCCATCATGGCAAAAGTAATCAGTGGTCTGAGAAGAAGAGAAAAGAGGGGCTCAGCCTGTACCTCTGGTGTGGGAAATACCCTAAAACTGAAAACTGTGTCATCTCCAGTTCAGCTGCGTAGTGCTTCTCACACAGGTTCAGTTATGAGGTGTGAAATCTCACTCCAAAACCAAATTGCTAGAATATCTTTCTTTTAAATGCAAAAGATCTCAGAAACATCTCAGCATAAAGAAAAGCCTGGGCAAGATTATGGATTTGATATCCTGAAATTTGGGCTTATGTCTCAACTTTATCTTCAGGTGCTCAGCCTCCCAAGACCAGCCTCACTCACTTCTGTCAAACCAGCACCAGGCTGGAATTTCACTCATTGCAGTGGTACAAGCCAGGATTTCCGCATTTCCAAACCAGGCACAAAGCTCAGAATCAGCTCTCCCCTTTTTCCAAAAGTCCAAGCAACACAGTATATTGCTCTTCTATACTAAGATCTAGACTAATTAGAAGTCAGGAAACTAATTATTTCCTAATTCCCCAAGTGATCTAATAATTAGTTGACAATATTTATTTTATTCCCTCATGTACAATCACCAAATCCTTAATTTATTTGCTTTTACCTGCTTTATATTTTTCGATTTTACTTTTCAAGCTAAAGAGATGTGTTTTAAAACAAAGTTGAATACTTTGAACCAAATCAATCCCACTACATCCTGGAAGAACTTGCTAGACTGTTTTGCTGCATCTGTTAGAAAAACAAATTTGCTCTATGGTCTCTAGAATGCTGTATATGGTTTAGATTCCACAGCAAAATTGATTATATTTCATTATGCCCTACCTTACACTTACCTTGGCTAGGACTTGTAAAGCTTAATCAATTATGCATATATATAGCCTTAATTAGACTGTAAACTCTTTGGGGTGTTCTACTGGTGTTTGTGCAGTGTTTAGAGTAACAGAGGTTCTTTTCCAGGAACCCTGTGCCACAATATAAAAGCAGAGACAAAAAAAGTCCCAACAAAATAATTGGAAAAAAATGGCAGTAGAAAACCCCAAAGTTTAACTCACTCCCTTTCTCAGTCTTACACCAACAGCAAGAGCTAAAATGGACAGAGGACAAACAATTTTAGGCAACTAGAACAAGATCTGTGCTGTGAACACTGGTGCCAGGCATTCAAAGGGTGATCAAAACTTGGTCTCCTCTAAGGGTTAATGATCTATTTAGGCTATCATTGTTGGCATTTCCTGCCATCTCAGCATTTATGGAATATTTGAAAGTGTCTAGCAGGCAAAGTTTCTGTCAAACTTCCTCTCTGCTCCTAGTCGCGTGCCCTAGCCAGTGTAAGTGCCTTTTGCTTGGAAGAATCCTTTTTAAAGCATCTGCACAGTTTATGTTTAAAGTATTTTTCAAATATTCCAAAGGAAAAGCCATTGCATTGCATTTTCACCAAATATGATGGATTCTCAGGATAGAAACACAGGAATGTGTGTCCTACCATGCCACAACATTCTAGAAAACCTTCTTTCCCATGAACTACCAAGTTGCAGCTCCTTGTTGCTACCAAGTCAAAGAGAGTGCATCAGCAGTGCCCAACCCAGGATTCATAAAGCACCTAAATTTTGTACTAACACCCAGACAGTGTGGTAGGACTAAGTGTCAGGCAAATGGAAAGCATGAAAAACCTCCCTCATTAAAATGCAAAACAGCTCTACAGAAGTTGCTACTTCTTATTAGCTAAGATAAGTTTTGGATTCTGCCATGGCTGTGATGCAGTGTGGAGTATAGTGAGGTTAAGAAAGGAAGTGAAATCCTGCTAACTTCAGCACCTACAAACACATACATCCAGAAATACAGTTTGGGCTATTGGTTATGCAGGCTGAGCCAGGTCATGGCCAGGCAGGTCGGTCAGAGGCTGCAGAAAATGTGCAGATTTGGTTTTCGGAAAATCAACCTTTACCTGGTAAGCTGGTCAGCAACCGGAGACAAAAATGTGGGACTAATGAATGATGCTTTGTTCATTTAGAAGAAAGTCAAGTTTGAGCTCCAAGTTACTGGTCCAACACAAAAAGACAAAATTGTAACGGCTGATTATTTCTGAGTACATAAAACACTCAAATCCCAGTAATCCCAGTATTCTACTTGAAGGCCTTTGGACTCTTGGAAACTGTAAGTCACCAGGATTGTCACTTGCATTAGAGTGGTTCTAAGAGTTCTCCCTGCCACCAGGACAAATGAAGCACGGCTCACCCACAGCTTCACATTCCTTTACCTCAAAGGCATCTTGGAGTCTCAGGAAAGCTGATGCCAATCACAGGCTCACACCTGCAGGGTAAGGTGCTTCTCAAGTGTTTGAAGAACAGAATGTTAAAAGTTTCATTTTCTATTGTCATCTGTTTTGTCGAGTGAATGTGCAGTGCCTGTCAGTAGTGCAGGATGGTGGCATGCCGCAGCAAATCTTCCCAGCAAGTCTGCTGAAACTAGCTTCTGCTGATGCAAATGTGCTATTTGCTAGAGCTGCCCATGGCTATCTGATTAACTCCCATCCTATGCCTGAATGTGAAAAACATAACCCGCAGCCCAGACTGTGAGGATCGCTGTGTTCTCAGGAAGTAGGCAACTATTTGTGCTCTGTCTCACTGAGGGCAAAAAAGAGGGGTGAAAAAAAACATCTTTGCACAGAAAACATGAGTTCCCACACAGGAAGGCAGGGGACTGCATTGTGCTCCACTAGCCTGGTCTTTTTGAGGAGATATATTTTTAACTCACCCGAAGCTCCCTGACATGTGCATAAGGAGACTCCCTGAATACAAGTTGCTTTCTGGGACAAAAGAGCAGAGGGGTACATCACTACCTTTATTAAAGCAGTACTTTTAACTGTGCTTTTGTATTCATTAGCTCAGTTAGCTACTGAAACATGTCTAAGAAAGTTATCGAGTTAGGCACACACAAGATTTTAGTGGAAAGCTGTATCTCAAATGAGAGATACAAGATATTATATCTGCATTTTCCATTAGATTATTTCAATATGTCACCCATCTCTCCCTCTGCTGTGAGCAGCATATGTGCCCAAAGCTTCACTATGCAATCCTAAATTTGGTAAAGGACTGTAAAAGAATCTTCCGGAGAAAAGCTTTTAATGAATATTTCCCTGTCTCTCTATTGCAGACCTTACCTATATAACACTGCAAGGAATTAAGTTAATAGAACACCTGAATTCAAGCAGGAATTGCACTTATGAGCAGTGGGGGAGAATCCTCAGGACACATGTACCCCTCACTGCTGAGCCAGTAGCAGCAGGCAGGAGACCCTCTTCAGGCAAAGAATGCTAGCAGGAAGACTTGAGGGCATGTGTGTTTTTCTCTCCTTTCCCCATCTCCCTCTATCTTCATTAACTCCTTGGTCATCCTTCCACTACCACGACCTTCACAGCTGCCTTGACCCAGCAGCTTTATGCAGACTACAAAAGCCACAATGGGTACAAGCGGCTCTTCCTCAGCTGCTGCCCACTTCCCAAATGGAATTTACAGTTAGGTTTCTTATAGGGATACAGACAAGCTAGCAGGAACTAACCTTTTCCTCTTTTAGGTTTGAAAAAAATATTTTTATGGCATGTGTTTATGTTGCGGAGTGTATGTTTGCTTGGTCTTAAGAAGAAGGAAAAGCTCAGCTTTCAAGATAAATGTTCTTTTGCATATGAGGACTGTTTTTACATAGACGTAAACATGGAGGAACTTGGTTTTGCAGGCAATAATTTTATCTGTCCTGACACATATTTGTATGTACATATAAACATGTAAAGGTGAGAATATTAAATAAATGGCTCCCGATGTGTGGAAAATACATTGCCATTTCAAATTTCAAAAGGAGTATTAAAGAGAGCAAATAAATTATAGAAAGTTATAGAAATGAAAAATATATTTACATTGTCTTCTAAACACCAAGGGTTGTATCACGCATTGTATAAATCAGTCTCTTTCTTTGAACGCAGGAAAGAGCTTATTATTAATGTTTATACTGTACGGAAAATGTAGGCTCATTAATGTGTAATTACAGAATAAACAATATCACACTCCTCTCGTCTGTTTTGCAAGGAGAAAAAGAATTCCATTTAACACCACAATAAGCCCATGATAGGATACCAGTTTTACTAGGATCTACTAGCAATGTGGTGGCAAGATTAAACAAATGTGATACTACAGCAGAGGTAATGCCTCATTACCATTATTCCTCCCTCATATGTTTCATGTGTTGGGCTCCAAAGCCACTGAAGCCTTTTACTAGTACAATTATCATTTCTCATTTTTACTTCTACTTGCCATTATGTGGCCAAATGGGCAGGAAGCTCAACCCATCCCCAGAAAAGCCTAGTTCCCATTTGACTTTTAGATAAATTGCTGTAGATCCACACCTGCAGCAGACAAAGATCCAGTGGCCATGCTGGCTACTGGGGCTTCCCCACCTCCCCTCCACCATCCAGCCATGGGAGGTGCCAGTTACAAAATTAGTTGTATTCTGGGAGGAAAAAGGACAAACCCTGACTCAGAAAGGAAGGTGCCATATCAGTGTGGAAGGGATGTTCTCACCTCTTTGCTCATGGCTTCAGTCTGGGAAAACCAGGAGGAGTGCTCTGCTTTGGAAAGACAGAGACATTCACAGCCTGAATTGTGAATAACAGCCAGCTGGACCTCAGGCTACGGATGGATCATGGACAATTTGACACTTCCCTCAGTCACATAGGTGTTTCCCCTTTGCAAACCTGGGCACAAAACCCAAGCAATGGCTCCCACCCCACAATAAAGCAAATATACTTTTCATAGTGAATTCTATAGGTGCATGTGTAGTTTTCCTCTGAAAATAAATTCTCAGATGGAAAGACCTGGAAAGATATATCTGAAATGCAGACACAGCATGAGGGGTTCAGAAACAGCAGTGTTCCTCAGCTGGCAGTCCCCATTCTGGTGCTAATGAAACCGTCCCGCTTCAACGCCAACCACTGCCACCACTTCCGAGCATTGCAACACATATTCAAAGCAGGAAAAAACAGGCTCCATAACTTGGTCCATATAATGCTGAGATGCACAGTACCGTGAATGAGAAGGGACAGATTTCCCTCCAAAAAACCCCTCAGCCACTATTAAAAATCAGAACATGAAGCTCTTAGGTTAGACAAAAAAAACCCCCAAACTCAAAAAACACCAAAGATTTGGGAAGTTCAAATCCATAGCAGGGATGTTGGTGGATCACAGCTTCTTACAAATACAGGATGCTTTTAAATGATGAAATATGGAGAATGAATATTTCCTCTTCTATTAATTGCAACACAAGCTGAAAGTATCGCCAGCTTTAGTTTAAACCCACCTTTTCATTGCATTAAACATTTCTGTTGTTACTTAATCAGCAGGGAGGGCAAAATCATGTGAAGATACTCTCTGTTATATGAAGGAATTAGCAATCCATTCTAAAGATCTCAATTATTATTTATTTTTTTAGGGAGGTGTCAGGGAACAAGTGAGTTTCTCACATCATTCCATAAAATAATCTAGAAGTTACTGAAAACTCTGGTAAGAGCCACTTCCTCAGAAGTAACATTTCCAGGGTAAAAAAAAAAAGGTTCATGTGAAAGTTCTTCTTACTCTTCAGCTTCTTCTCTTTTTTTTTTTTTTTTCCTCTTTTAATTTTTTTTTCTCTTTAAACTCTGATATGTGGCTTGGAAGAGTGGAAGTTAATTCATGCTTTGATATTTCTCCACTTTTAGTACATTTATTACGCTTCTCAAGCGAGATAATTTTGGACTATCTTTGGGAGAGGAGAAACAAGGAAAATGGAATGTGAAAACCAAAGAACAAAATGTGTACTTTAACTTTTCTTTTTTAATCAGGCCTGTTATGGTTGGAAATTGAAAGTAATTCTGTGCTTGCTCTGCCATTTTTTTTTTCTTCAATCCTTCAATCAGGTTCTTAATCCAATTTTTAGGTATGGATTTTGGCATGTTAGGATTGAAATCTCATTTTCATCAGTAGAGTACAAGTTACTTCCAAAAATCCTATTTGGTGCCTGTGGTGTCACTACAGCTAACAGTGAAATGTTAGATTAGAAACCTTCTTGGGATCTCTTTTTTCATGCAGGTAACTTAAGACGCCTAAATGTTTCTGAGAAACATGACCCTAAACTGCAATACAAGAACTGAGCATTATTCCTAACTTCAAAACACATAAAAAAGCAAAGAAAGAAGCATAGACCAGGGTTAATTTACTAAGAATTATGTTTCTGCATGTGCACCTTTATAACACAGAATCCACTTCTGGGTGAGGGAGGAAGCAATGGAGGGAGGGAGCAGCAGGATGTCTCACATTGCAGGCTGAGGTCTAGCCTGCTTTTGGGCTGCTGCTCTGCTCACTTGCTTGTTCAGGGAGGCAGCTGGATGAGGCATGACAGTTTGCAATGTGCTGTCTCTGGAAGCCCAAATCCTGGGATACCAGCTGACCCACCTTCACAAGTTAACCACTTGTTGTGGTCACACATCTTCACCGTAAATGACAGGCTAAGGGTAAGCCTGCACTGGTGGCTATGTCATACCTACCTACTGCCCGCCAGGCAAAGCTTTATCCTAGGAGACCATCTGAGGCTTCAAGAAACCTCACATAGTGAGTTCAAAGGAAAAGGTTCGGGGACAAACCTGTGTCTTGCTGCAATGTCTGGTGTTTGCTCCTGGCTTTAGGACTACAGCTCCAAAAAGGAGTTCTTCCATCCCCTCTTTTTATCATAAAGGGCTTATTCTACACTGGGGAAAACTGTGGAGGCACGGCCACGCTTCAAATCCTTCCTTGCAAATCTCAAACGTGGGGGATTCAGCCACGGTGACACCACATTTGCACATTGTACTGTGGGACAGAGCCTGGGAAGTTCACACCTGAGGGGAGAGCCTTGCTGCACATCCTCTGCAGCCAGAAACCATCTCCTCCCAGGAGTTGAATACTGCTACTCCCATAGCAGGAGTTGAAATTACAGAAATGTGAGGAAAATTTTGTTCATGGCTGAACAAAACCAAAAAAGTAGCTGGTTCCAAAACAGCACCTCTGAAGAGACAAGTGGTCCCTGCACTGTGCCTCAGTCCAGCAGTTTTCTCTAAGGCTGCAGTCCTGAAGAGCACTAGGGGTGAAAGAGAACTTGCTAAAGGTAAAAAGGAAGCCTACAACAAAGAACAAGCAAGAATTAACACAGAACAGAGGAGTGGCTGGGGTTGGGAGGCCAATCCAACTTTCTGATGAAGAATCATTCCCTTAAAATAACCTGAGGTTTAGCAAGCTGCAGTTACAGAGTCCTCCCCAGCTTAAAATATGCCCATCTTCCAGCCAGAGCCTGGTGTTTCTGAGCTGAGTTGCAGTCACTGCTGAGATCCTGCTCGATAAATTTAACTCTCGAGCTAGAATGGGGCTTATCTCTGAGGCATATCTCTTCTGCTCAGATAAAGAACTTCCTCTCACTGCAGTTTAGATCAGCAGACTCAATCTCTTTAACCTAAAACCACACAGCTAAACACATAGCATCTCTCCAGTTCAAGCAACGCTCGGCACTCTCCAACACTGAAGAAACAAAACTTGCACAGTTCCCATGCTTTTCCTGAATTTTGTGCTGATGTTCTCTTCTGAAAACACAGCTGTACCCAGCAGGTGCTCATAAAATAGGTTGCAGCTCCACAAGCTAGACAGCTCTGGAGAAGTAAGAGAAAAAACCCCACAGCTTCAGCACCTACTGCAACATCATGTTGCCACACAGTGGCAACACAAATCATACTTCTGACATACTTCTGAGTAAAAAAATTCCTCACAAGACTAAATAGAAATAATTTTAAAAGTAAAATTCCTTTTTAGGATCAGTTCTGTTCTCAAGGATTTGGTTTTGTCATATGCTATGGTTGTATCAGAGGGCAATTTTTTACATGCCTGATCTGGCTTTGCATGGGTTGAGAAAACTGTGCTAATAATGCAGCACAGCCTATGCTGGGGCTGTGGCAGCTCTGTTTTCCAGGCTGGGTCACCCTTACTTCCACAAATTCCTTGCAAGTTTGTTCTGAAAATGTTCACCCTCCATTACTTGAAGCAAGCATTTTTAAATTTGTTAGAGGAATTCACCTTCAGTAATAGGGCTGTTTTCCACTTGCCTTCGTGCACATTTTTCTACATCCTAAGTCATTACATAGATCAGAGCTTGTCTTTGGCACAACAGGAAATTCCCAATGGCTTCAAATACCTTGGTCTTCTGCACCTCACTCTACCACACTGTTTCACATTATGCTCATGCAAAAGAAACCTTTGAAGGCTGGAATATAACATATATCCTGTATGGCATATTTAAGGTCATTCATGAAATTTGTCACATGCCTTCTCCAACTAAACCACCCCCATCCTCCTCTATAGAAATCCCCGTAAGAGTTTTGCAGACAAAATGAAAATAATCCTGACAAAAAATCTCCTTCATTCTCCTTAAAAAATATAGGCAGACTCTCAAAGCATACAATACCAGTCCATACTGGGGAGTGTTACTTTGGGGTTAGAAATAGGAGCTTCAGACCAAACAAGAGGGGAGATTCCCGACTTCCCTATTTTAAAAGTTCCTAAAATATTTCAGCTTCAAGTTTTTCAATTCCTTCAGAAGCCTCCTCAGGACTTTCAAGCCTTGTTTCATTGTGGAGGGTTAAAGACAATTTTCAAAGCTCCCTGAACCATCTTGAAACAAATTTTCTTTCTGTTCTCATGAGGGCTACATCACATGAGATAGCAATTATCACCAATTATTTACAAAGGCTCATCAGCTTCTACACACTTCCATACCTTTGAGCAGCAGAGATGTCCATCTGAAACCTGAGCAAGTAAGACACTACATAGCCCCCCAAGTTACTTTAGGTCTCAGAATTTATTTCTCTGAATGTCCAGGCGCACACATGCCACACTTTATAATTCATACAGAAGACACTGCCTTCAAAGCCATTGAACTCCCACAAGGAGGAGTGTGCAAAGATGTTTAGCTCCAGCAGTATTTTTCATCAGCCCCTTTCCCTGCCCAGCAGAATTACCAGGGCAGCAGTGAGCTGGACCTGTCTGAACCACAGGACCGATTTTGCAAGCTGGGGTGGGGCACTTCCCCTTTTGTCTTTCCTCTCTTTTCCCCTCTGTCTGCCTTTCCACACTTTTACTCTGTCTCCACCCAGCTGTGTGTGAGTTGCAGTAGATTTATGTAATGGCAATGGCTGTGGTTGCCTGGTGGCCCCTCAGCAATGCTTGTGTCCGCACTCTCAAAAGGTTGAGCTCCTTTTAAGGAAATAAAGCATCAAAGCTGCTCAGAGAGGGGACACTTGCCTGCATCAGTAAGTAGCTCCTCACGCAGGCTATGACCTCTGAATGCCCATGGCTGGGAGGGAAGACTCCAGGGTGTGAAGGCAACGCTGGGGTCCCAGTGATGCCAGACACCGAAGCCTGCAGTTGCACAGGCTTCTGCTTCAGTAACTGAGCTGTGGGATGGAGGTAACATCATCACCTGGATATTTCCCACTGGGAAAGAAAAATGTCAAAAAACCTTATTCCTTTTAATATCTCTTCCCATACTTATTTATTTTAAACATATAGACTATAACTTCATGTGAATCTCATCTGTCTTCTACTGATGTCTAAGATCACCCTGACTGGTTACTTGGGGTGTACTCTGTCAATTGTACAACAGTTCCAACCCAAATTTGTGAGATGACTTCTCCTCATCTTTTAAAAAAAGGAAGATCTCTATGCATTATTTATCCCAGGTCCAGACTGTAATCTGTGACTACAGTGGTAACATTTGACTTCTGTTTTAGAACTTTATGGCCATCTGCAGCACCAGCCAGCTGTCTGTGCAGAAATGATGAGCCCACAGCTGCTTTCTGAGACCACTAACACTGTGAGATGGCTTTTCTTTACCCAGTGACCACCAGCTATGGAACAGGCAGTTATGGATAAAGGAAGACACTGCCTACCCTTCTAGACAAATGCTACCACTGCAGAAAATGGCTCTTTCTCCATGAAGTAGGGTCTGATCTACAGCTCACTGAGTCATTAACTTCCAACACGTGGCTTGAACTAGGATACAGTCTTAGAGCACAAACAGCCCTAAATTGCAACTGTTTACCACACACAGGATGTTCAGTACTGATCATCCACAAAAGGTGCATACAGTGTTTAACCTGAAACTGCGGAGACTGAGAATTATCAAATGATATTTCTCATAGGGTACCGTGGGAAATAGGGCTGTCCAAAATAGGCTGCAAAGCACTAATTCTTAATGGAGTGGACTTTCAGTGGGATGAGTATTTCTAAATAACTCCGACCAAGATTTCAAAAGGATATTTCGGAGAGATGATAAAACAGAATCTCTAGAGCCTTCAAGAGCTGTGAAAATCTCACTCTTTGCTGAAAATATGCCCTGTGTTTTCTAGAGAAACTATCTGTAGAGCACATGGGTGAAAAGATAAGGTAAAAATAATAAAATGTTATAGGTGCTAGATCAGCCTGAGAAGTAAATTTGGGGTGGAGAATAGGACAAGGAAGGAAGATCATCTAGTGGACAGAGAGCAGAAATTAGGCATGCAGAAGGAAGCTGCTCAACTCATAGTGGCATTCTGGGGGTTGCAACATTAAAATCATAGTAAGCTCATCAAGGAAATGAAGAGCCTTGATGGTGACCAGGACATCTCTTTCAATATGTTTCTGCTTTGCTGTGCTACTTGGGGTTATTACTAGAAACTGTTGATGACTTTACTTCTGTAAATTACCCCGTCACACCTGTTGATTATTTTCGCATTGTTAAGAAGAAATCCATATTTTGGGCACCCCTCCTGCCTGGAACACAAGTCAAAACATACATTTCATGATCCTCTGGGTTCCTCCCTTATGAAAATTGCACCCTCTCTAGTAATTTTAAGTGAGAATTCAAAAACTGAAGACACCCAATAAAATCTGGCAAGTAGAGAAATTTAACACCTTCCTTCTAAGAGCAGGAGAAGTATTTCAAATGGTTCTATCAGTTCTATAGCACCACATTCAAGTCCCAGAAGAGGTTTGGAAGAAGCATGAAAGGAGATTTTTGAAAATACATGGAGAAGCAGAGCCTTTCTTTTCTAAAAATAGCTTATTTCCTGAAATCTTTGACCTGCAAAATGCTAACCTGATGAAAAAGGTAATTAAACTTTTGACTCCAGGGTTAAAGATTATTTCATGAAATGTTATTAAAAATCTGAGTAAGCAAGCTGTCACTTGAACATTTCTATCCACAGGCTGATTAAAATTAATAACAGATTTCTCACCTAATTTTAGTAGGATGAGGTAAATACTTATTTTTTTCATTTAACAAATCTGCAATTCCCATTGTTACCTCTATAGCCTTACATGTACAAAAAAGTCCTCCAGAATGTAGAGACCCTCTTCATTAAATGTCTGACTCAAATTTCTTGGTGTACGCTGTATGGACAGCTGATCTCTTAGGGTGTTACAGATTAAGTGGAATGTACTGTAAATCCTATGTTGAAATAAATCCAAATGCTAGGGGGTTCCCTTTTGATGAAGGAAACAGATGGGACATTAGGAAAGTCATACAGAGAGAAATTGTTGGCTAGTCATATCTGCTCATGCAGGGCCTGTCGGTTACCACAGGCCACAGTCTAGCTCCCACCTGCAGATGCACACAGATAACATCAGTGCGTTTTTACAGTACTCTCCTCTCTATCGTTCATTCTTCAAAGTACTTTTTCAGATCCTCCCCGTCAACCTAAGTTTGGTGATAAATAGAGGTGAGGAACAGATCTTGGGACTTGGAGATGGTGGTGTTGTACTAAACACCAAGCCTGACTACACTGCCGTGCCTCTGCCTACACAGGAAGACAGCCCCCTTCATCCCTAAGACACCTATAGGATCATATAGGCCAAGCACCACTCCTAAGGAGTTATTTTATTCCTAAGAGGCTTCCTTTTGATGAAGATTTGATGAATGTGCACAGCTATCATATGGCTTCTGATATGCCTAGGGCATATGTTCAGACTCTCTTTGTAAAAAAGGAAAATTAATTCTTTAGTGCACTGTTTCCAGAGACTTAGCTTAGAGTTAGAAAAAGGAGCAATAGAAGAGTTAAAAGTGTATGCAGCTTTACAAAAAAGACAAACACTGCAAGCACTGGAGTTGATACCTACAGATCATCCATAAAGCAGATTATTGTGAATTGTCTTTGTTTCTCTTGATTATGGTAAATGTCTCACTACAAGATGTAACCCTTGTAAACAAAAGAGCTATGGGTAGAGAAAGTGGCTGTAGAAAAATTGTTAAAGTCAGGACATGGAGAAACTAATTTATTGCTGAATAATGGGAATAACAGATGGAACTTACCATATTTAGAATATGTGTACATATTGATATATGACTAAACTGTTGGCAGAATCATTACCTCATCAGCAAACAAAAAGTTCAGCTTTGCTGGGTCTGCATGATATTTGTGAGTATATTAAAGAAAATTCAACACAATGAAAAATCCTATTTGTTTGGGTTTGAATAAAGAACTTCAAAAATTTAATTTTTGAATCAAGGCTTAAATATTTTGTAGGGTTAGTTACAGTAGGAGAAGGGAGACAACTCTTTTTACTGAGTTGAAAGACAAGCAGTTAATGAAAGATTTTGTCCAAAGATCTTTGCACTGAAAAATAAAACATTTAGTAAGTGATCAGATTGTTAAAAAGCATTTTAAAAAATGAATTTGTTCATAAAGTATGTCAATACGCATGTAAGAGCTGAAATTTTTGCTCGCATTTTTGATAAGAGGGGATCAATGGTAAATAAAATGAAGATGCATAAGATAATGCCCTACTAGCTAGTGCTGGATTTTGGGAGTAGGTTCTGTTCCTAATGCTGACACCATACTGCTGTATTATGTTGAATTGATTATTCTGCCCTCTGTTCTTCCCTTTCCACCTGGTATCCTTTACTGGATTTCCTTAGACAATAAAAATGTGAAATTGCAATCTTTCTGTAAATCATCCACCCTTACCCTCACTCTTACAGGCATGTAAAAATGTCAGAATAATGAGCAATATTTTTATTTCTGGGTAAATACTTGTACTTTGATAGTTATGACTTTACAGAAATAATTTTATCATATAGGATATTGATCACAGCATTCTGGGAGTGAGTGTGCTTTTTTTTTTCCTCTTTTCCTTTTTTTTTTTTCCCCTACTAGTAAACAGGCATGGTGCTCAAGCAATATTTAGTTCTTTTAGTGCACTACATGCGACCTGGTGCATGCAGTAGTCAGCAGCATTGCTACTCCTTGGTGCGAGTCTGAGATCCCTAAGAATAATCAGCATTTTGCACATTCATCTCTGGACAACAATTTAATGCAAGAGACTTTATCAATTGTAGATTTTTATCTAAAAGACAAGTGCTTTCTAAAGCTCTCCCAGGTAAAAGATCAAGGATAAATGGAAATCAGACTTTGGAATCTGAAATACATGAATACTACGTATGTTCTAATATTAATTTCTGGAGAAATCTGAATAGCAGATAACATGAAAACATTCAGGATAGCATTCATATTAGTAATAAAGAAAATAATAAAAATACCTTAGCATTTACTGAATTTTTATCAAATATGAATTAATGTAATTTTGACCTGGAACCACATATTTAATTCCATTTCCCGCCCAGAATGAAAACTATCTTTCCTGAGGAGAATTTTATGCAACAGTCATGCTTTAGAAAGAAGATAAATAGTAGGATCTTTATGACTTCTCTGTGGATGAAGATGCCTTTCCCAAAGAACAGGTTGCACAAAATACACTATGCATCGGAAGAAGATGAAAAGGCACAGGACCTGCTTGTTTACCAGCTTGTGCAAAACTAATTTAACATTATTGCTATATCATATATTAGTACTTCATATCAGAGTGGATTTGTCATCTTACCCAAGATTCTGTCATTCTTAGAACTCTGTTGACCTCCAGTACTAGTTGAAAGGTCCTCTGGTATAGGCATAGGTTCATCTGGATCATCAGGGACATCACTAGTTGGAGGACTTTCCTTTCCTAATAGTGAGGAAAGTAGCATCAGTTAGTTGTCAGTGTTACCTCATTTTCAAATAAGAAAATAAGAGGAACCACAAATCAAATAAAACTTTAAAAGCCTCAAAACACTACTAAAGTATGATATCCGTAGGACTAAACCCTACTCTCCTGCAGAGAAAGCTTCTTATGAATACAGGGAAATTATATTTTTTAACAGAATGCACACCAATGTCTCTGCCAAATTTACTGTAGTCTGGATACACAGTTATTAGCTGTACCATTTTGGGTATTTGTGAGACAGGTATGTTTTCCAGCTGCTATGCTCAGAAGATCCAGTGTAGCCAACATAGACTGACAGATTACAAAGGTTATCAAATGGGCATCCTTTGTAAAAACTCTTCTTTCTTCCACAAGTTCTCATTGAGAACACATCTGGATTTGCTTCCAAGACATAGTGAAGTCTAACTCACAAGTGTTCTGGGGCTCCAAAAGAACTACCTCAAAAATAAAATTTTATCTTTGACTGTAAATTCAGTTACAATGTCAGCAAGTTTCACTAATACCTACAGATCAAGCTCTGGCTGGTCCTTGTGCCTACAGGTAGGCACAAGTAGAAGTGCCTGTAGGTCCCAGGACTTCTTAAATACGCACAATTAGCAGAGTTCAGCAAACACATGACTTGAAGGACTTTATTGTCTTTTATTTGCAAATAGGAAATAAACCCCAGTATCTTGTGTACACAAGGTTTTGCAGAGGAAAAAAATTGGTGCTTTAACACATTGTAGGTAGTGTGAAATTGTTTTAGTGCCAAACTCAATATAGTGAGAAAAAGAACTCTTTGCTAAGTATTGCGTTTCCAGAAATGGTGAGGTTTCTTGATTCAGCACTCAGTCACAGCATACATCTCTAGTCCACAGTACTATCACTGTCTTGCAGAATTTCTTTTGAAATTACTTCATACATCTCAAACAAAAGCATGCCTTGGAAACAACTACTGAAGGAATTATCTGATTAATTTCATTGACTATTACTAAAAGACTGGTCTTTGGATTAATAGCAAAGAATTCAACAGGCTTAGAGCAGGATTTGAACTCAGTAATGTTAACATAAGACCCTTGTCTCCAATATGGAGTTGTTACCAAATTACATTGATGAAATCTGTTAGGCATCCCACACAGTCGGCACGCAGTAAGGGCAGTAATTTCATGGCACAAAGCCCCAGCACATTAGTGGGCTTTTTCCTAACAAGAATTCCCTCATTAAAACACAAACATCCATTAAACCTTAAAACACTTACCAGAAATGGAAAAACTAAACCAAATATATCTTTCTTAAGTGACAGCAGTTTAGTGGTGCCAGTTATGGACTTGATCTGAATTAAGTGAATGGTTTCCTCCCTGCCTCCTGGACCGATCAAAGCATTGTGCTTTCCCATCTATACTGATCATGATGAGGAGAAACGACAGGTAGGTTTAAGTCACCTTCCAAATTAGCTGGTTTGGGTTGTTTGCACAAATCTCTGTTTAAATGAATGAAATGAGTATGTGACTGCATTTCTTAATGACACACCTATCAAACTGTGGAATAATTGCTGAGCAGGAGTTTTGAGAGCAGGATCAGCTGAACCATCCCAAACTGCAGCCAGAGGACTCCAGGGTATTGAAGAAACAGTCCTTCACTGGCAGAGGGACTAACAAAATCACACCCACTGGATGTAAGTGCAAGAGCAAAGGCGGATTGCATAAATAGACAAGAGGGAATATGAATTTTACAGCAAAGGAAAATAAAAACAGGAAGTGAATTCATTAAAACATTTTTTTTGCCATTCATTGTTCAGCTCCTTGTTTAGTTATTTCTTCAGATTTCTGGGATGTAGGGAACTTACAGAACTGACAGCAACTTTCCATTCCAAGTTGCACCGTGACAAGCTGAGGTATCTCTTACAGGTAAGATGAACAGGTGAGGAGAAACAGATGAAATAGTTCAGTTTGTTCAATGTATTCTGCCCCACACAAAACAAAAACCAAAAAATCCCAGCAGTTTAATTGGAGGGCAAGCAAGAACCTAGCAGCTCTCTTTACACTACATGTAAGTTAAGGAAATTGTTAAAAAGGAATAGTAGGTCAAAGATAACTGCATCTTCCTAGGTTCAAACTGTGCTCCCAGTTACAGCAATGGACGTTGATGCCTTGACTGAGTCTAGGCTGAGAAGAGCACTTATCCTAAAATCCTGAAGTCTATTTTTGGCTACAAACCAATATAAACTCATCAGAACTATGGGATAACAGAGAGCAAAAAAATTAATATCTTTTAAGTGCGTAATTAGGCATTCTACAATACGTAGTCTAAGTAGGATAGTTTGAAGGTAAGTCAGAGCAGTCTTTTTGGAATAGAAACCTGCTAGCAGAAGAGCACATTTGCAGTGCTGAACTCTTTGGTTCACTAAATGGGTACCAGTCTTCTACTTGTTAAATTAAAAACAGTTTCTCCAGGTTGTATGAATCAGACTCGCTTCATGAACTTGGTGGGGCAGAAGTTGGAGATCAGGTCTGCTTCCCTCTTTGCAGAAGACTGCAGTTAAAAAAACTTCGTAAACTTGGCTTTAATGACCCATTCAATATAATTTGATTTCTCCATGCTACACGATTGAGAAATCCCTACACACAAACAGACAGGGCAAAAATAGTGGATTTAAAATAGATCCATTTATTGAGCTCTCTCTCCTGGATTCTAGAGCATCATATTTGTATTTCATGCCTTAACTATATCTAAATCATGGTAACTTTATTACTGCATGGCAATCTTACACATACACAATCTCACTAACATGGTTTTTCCAATTAATTTAGAAATGGAAGGGGGGTGGGGAAATGTGGGAATGCTTTCCATTTTAATTTCAAACAGACATGCTCAGAACAACAACTGGTCAAAATAAAAGGAGCTAAACCCAACCCCAACACCTGGTGGCCAGTACTGGGGAAAATTATTCAAAAGTCACATAAGAGAGCAAAGAAGCATAAGAAGTGAGGTATAAAAAATAGAATCTAATCTTAGGGTAGAGGGTTTTTTTTTTTGTTGTTTATTTTTTAAAAATTAATTATTATAAAAAGCCACCTTAGCTGTAGAATTGAAGTTCTGCTTCTGGCACTGCCATTGTTTCCTAGTGTTCTTTGTTCAGTCATAAATAGAAAGAATTACAACTGCAGGCTGTATCAAACATTCCTTCATTTCAACCTGCATCTCTGAAAGATGGTCTCAGATTTTCAACACTGCCATTTCTGTATAAAAATAGTCAGGGAGGAGCCTAACCTATCAACAATGCCTGGCAAGGCACTCAACTTCTCTCTATTTGAGTTACCTCATCTCAGCCCTAGAAATGTAGTTGAAGCCATAAGGAAAGAGAGGAAGGGAAAAAACTGCCCAGTTCAATAAGGTTTTAGTACCCATTATTTCTGTTGAAGTCCTTAGCCAGGTGTTCCTTTAACGTGTACATCCAGCTTTGAGAGCGATTCAGTTTGTGTCAGAATGGTGCTGCTGGTGCTACAACTATTGAGAAAGCCAGGGCAGGATGTCTTATAGAAATCTCATTCCCTATCCTTTCACAAACAAATGTTGGGTGTGTGTGTATTTAATACTGAGAGTTTCTTCTTCCTGCTTTTGTAGAGTGCAGCACAGCCTGATTTGTTCTAGGAGATCTCTTAATGTTAGATGTGGAAACATTTGTACCGTTTTTTCATCTTCCTTAACTGTTAGGCCCTAGAACTGAGGAAAAAAANNNAAAAACAGAAGAAAAAAGTAAAGAGAAAAAAAGGCAGGAAAAATACTGCTTGTTAAGTGAGATATTATCTGTGTTTTCTGACTCTCTTGTATGGGTGCCGGATACCATTTGGTTAAATATATGTCAGCTCTCTCCTCATTTCAGAACTGCAACTGCTTGTCTCATGAAATATCACTTTCAGGAGAAAAATAAAAAGTGTGAACTCTGTGCTAGTCACACAGCACTTCAGTTCCTCTAGGAGTCAGCCATGCCTGGATTCCCCGAGGTGGGAATGCCTGTGTGCACACAAGGTTTGGCTCACTCACATTAGTTTTATACTCTCCTGGCCTGGCTGGCTGCTGCCACACCTGAGTCAGCTGCAGCTGCATAAAGCACATGGCTGCAAAACACGGCGTTTGAGCTGGGGTGACTGTTTCTAGAGACCTTCTTTATTTCTAGGTTGAAAAACAAAACAAAAAGCCTCAAAGAAACCTACCAAACTAATTTTATTTTCTTAATTTATATTTTTTAAAAACACAACCCTGTGTGCTAGTGAACCAAGTCCCCTAATTCCATAGGACCAGAGAGCAAGCTATACCTGATGAGCATTACTCATAAACAGGAGAAATGAATAAGTGTTTTACAGTTGACATGACAATCTCACACTCCTGAAACTGTGCAGTTGTTTAACTGGTTCCCAGTGCGTAGCAGAGCTCCCTCATCATGCAAGGAAGCATCCCAGAAGCACATAAAACCCCAAGAGAAGACAAGGGGAAAAATTCCTTTTTGAATTCACCAACCTATGAGAAAGAAGCAGGTAACATCCCTGTACCTATGAGAAAGAAGTAGGTAACATTCCTGTACCTTCAGGTCCTACACTTTTGAGGTCTAGTAAGAGCTTACAAAGAACCAGTATCCGTGGAACCTAATCTGACAAGCACTCATTTCCAGAAGGTGAGTTCCCACACAACTCTTATAATAAATGAAAGTAAATTAGGAAGTTCTTTCTTTGGCCAGTTGTTCATAAATCCAGCTAAGAACCCAATACAAGTCACAGCCTTTGCTCACAGAACGTACCAGATGCTCAGGGACAGAAACAGCAGGAAGAGTTCAAAGCAGACTTTTTTTTCTTTAATCTGTTTGTGTAGGCCTCCCTCTTATCAAAGGTAACTTTCTTTTTCAAGAAAACCCTCTCTCATCACAGAATAGTACTATTACATGATCTGCTAGAAAAGCCAAAAGGCACAGCAAAATACTACAGTGGTTCAACTACAGAAAACTTTGAGAACTACAAATTATATACATAGATATACATCTATTATGTATATATTTACATATTTATAAGCATTCAAAATGGCAAAGTTTCTGGTAAGTTCTCCCTTGAAGGGGAGAGGCAGACCACAAGGAATGAAAAATGTTTGATCTACCAATCCAATCCTTGACTCAAGGCAGCATCTCCCCTGCTGCTATTCTTCATGTCAAAAGAAAAACAAGCAATGCTCTAGTAAGAAGTAGCAGGTGTGAAGCTCAATTTCACGCCGTTGTAAAGAACACCACAACGGTTAGGTGTAGGTATGCAGGGTAGCCTCTGCGGCTGCAGAGGAAGAGGATGTCAGCGTTCTTGCCTGATGGAGTTCACGCAAGCAGGGAAGGGTTTCTGCAGCAGGCAGAGGAGCTGGACTCAAATCCTGGTGCCTCTCACTGCTTCAAGCAGATCCACACTGAATAAAGGACTAAAATCCCACTTCTTTTTCTGCTAAGGCCACACATGCTCCAGGAACCGCATGTCTAGGTCAGATTTTATTTCACTTACAAATTGGTTCAGCATGCAACAAAACAGTGATGTGTAAGTATATCCAGTTACAATTCCAAATTTGTTACCTAAGGAGCAAGTACAATGTCTCCACAGGGCTAACTAGGAATGATTTCCCTATAATAAACATAACTGGTGATCTTCTGTTGGCATGAAAGATTATTATACTGTTACTCTTTCAGACAGAAAATATGTTTGATTTTCGTTTCTCAGATGACACTGAAAGTTCTGAGTTCCAATTTTTGACAAAACTCCTCAAAATTTGTAGAAAGGAGGCAGAAAAATAACAAAAGAGAGAGGGAAAGAAAAGTATATTCATACATTTCAGAAAAACCCAGTGACCTAGTCACCCACACTGTGCCCACACCTTTACCAGCTACCTCCTATAGCTGGACCGCCGAGGCCCTGAGACAGCAGTGCCCAAGAGCTGCCTCTGAAGCAAGAGCTGCACACCCAGGTGTCTGCCATGAGTGGGCTCAGTGGCGGGGCTGTCGTGTTCCAGGCTGAACACTAAAAGTGAAAACTGAAAGCCACTAACCGTTGCAGCTGCCAACATATTAAGGAAACTGGGAAAGACAGTAACTTGGCCTTTTTCAACTCTGGAGGCATAGCAATATGAATATGTATTATCTCGCTAAACCAATTTTTTAAGGAACCAATTTCCAAGGAAGTTAAGAATATCACAAGGGAATATCAATATGGGGTAAGACTTCAAAATCCTATTAATGCGACTACAGGGCAAATTTTGGAAACCGAAATTCTATGCCATTTAAACATATTTCAAAACATCATCTTGGACAAAAACAATTGCAACCATAAAGTTTCATGCCAATCAGTTCTCACTTTCTTTTTCCTTCTTTTTTTTAACTCTTTTTTTTCTTTCTGTTTTTAAACATGTATAAGTAAAATGGAATGCTTTGGGAAGAAGTCAAATAACCCTATATGGTAAATACAGTTTGTTTGTTTTTCATTAGTATTTGCTTCCTCACACTTGGTGAACTTTATTCTACATTTATTTTGCAACAATCAGAATTTTGCTCCCAAAAGAAATGGTGTAAACGTTCACTTGCTCATGCTTTAGGGATACACTACCACAGGTTTAATGCAAAATTACATCTATGTTTCTATATTCCCTTGACTTTTTTATTTACACAGTCCCTTTTAAAAAATCCATGCACCACTGGGCTTGATATCAAGTGATATCATTAATTATATCTCAATTCCCACTTTGGTTTTAAAAAATACCCAAAGCAATTTTATTGACAACAAGAAAAACATTGTACTGTGCTAGAAAGATGAGCAGGAATTTAGCATTTTCTTTGTAGAAGTATTTGTTAAGGACCTCACCTGAAACCTGGGACATATCTTGAGCCTCATCTGTTTCCATTTTCCTCAAGTTATCTGAGAAGAGAGTAAGAGCCTTATGTTAATGCAAAATAACACTCTTATACGCACGTAGAAAAAGAAAAAAAAAAAAAACAAAAACACCTCACACACACACAGAAGGAGAAAGAACGGGAAAGGAAAAAACCCCTTTGCTATTTAACTATAAGATTATCTGGGAAGAATAATGTATTTTTCTCTTTATTTCCTCCCTGCATACTTGCTGGAGTATCAGACTGGCACAGACCTTGATCCTTTGAAAAACAGCATTACAAAGATTTATAAAAATATCATTACAAGCACAGGAGGACCAAATTTGTTATTTATTGTTAATTTCCTACTGCATAATAACCCAAAATGCAAACTGACTGCAACAAAATTAAGCAGAAAATTAAATGGCCCTGGGTCATTGTAGGCACAGAATTCATTCTCTTGGTTGATCCATAGTTATGTTCTTTCTAATTTACTGAGCATGCATCGATGAACCTTGAGTCAGCTTGGTGACACACGTACAATCAGCAATCAAAAAACGAAGCAATTTGCTGAAGAATGTCTCATTTACCCAGGCAGGGCTGCATATCTGAGCAGCAACAGCCACTACCTCCATTAATAATGAATACACCTCCAGCCACAGCAGATGGGCAGAGCAGCAGCTCCAGGCTTTGGCCCCTCGCTCGCCTGGGAGCCCTTCCCTCAGACCACACCAGCCTGGCGCTGTGCGCGGGAGAAGTACAGCTCCCAAAAATAGCGAAACAAGCCCAGGAGGGAGAAGGAACCCGTGCCTTCCTGTTTTGCTGACAGATGGCTGGCTCCACAGCATGGTAAGTGATACCAGGAAGCTCCTGCCCTCTGCTTGCGACACACCATCTTCTGAGGAGCCAGCCACCAGTGACCACAAGCACCAGGGAGAAGCGTGTGGAGAGTTAGTGGGGTAGAAACAAAACTCAGGTTCTCAACCAGAAGGAGACCCTACAGGTCCCAGAGCTCCAGTGCTGGCTATGGACAGCTGGTGGCCGCTTGGATAACAGATGTGCTGCTGGAACAGGTAGTCCCTTCACAACTTGGTCCCCACCTTGAAGCATGGCATGGGCAGCTGAGGTGGGGAAGGGACAAAGAGCCTACAAACCCTCTGTTCACCCGTGGAATGTTAGGTCACATCTCCACCTGCTGCGACTGGCTCCACATCCTACCAAGCAGAGAAGCTGTTCTTTGCTGTTCCTTGCTGCTCCTTAACTGAGATGCTAGCACCATCAAGCCTGCTTCCTGGAATTAAACAAGCATTTTCTTGAGGGATGGAAGCAGAGGAGGATGTAGTTGGAGTTCCTGTGAGTGTTCAACTTTATCCTAACATTTTTAGCCCAATTTCCACAATTATTCTTTTCCCAAAACAAGATCTTCAACCTTCTCTTCAAAAATTTGCAGTGGGAAAGTGTAACAGCTATTCCTGTATTTATTAATTTCATAAATTTTATGGTCTACTCACTTGCTTCTGGATGTCAACAGTACATCTCAGATCTGATATATTGCTGCCCCCCACCTTCCAGCTTTCAAATCCTGGCTTTCCTCACCAGGCCCATGCTAGAATTGCAAAAAGAGAGCGTGTAGACTGCAGGGCCACAGACAGATAGGATGTTGAACAGATTATGGTCTACACAGTTTGCAAAAAACGTTGTGTATTTTCACAGAGCATTCTGGCTGTTGCACATGTACCATAACTCTGCTTAATATCCAGTAATGCTCTGCCTCACTTTATTCTGCACTGAAACTTTAATTCCAGACAAACAATTTGTTTAATGTCTATATATAGTTCTCAGAAATTATTACAGCCATGCAAAATACAAAAAGCCACCTTCCACTCAAAAATTTGCATTGGTTCCTATGGGACTGAAGAGCTTTCAACAGGTCCATTTTTAAGAAAGCAGTCAGTGGGAAAAGCAGCTTCTCTTGCAGGAGGGAAAGCCCTATAATGGTAGCCTGTTCAGCTGCTGCAAGCATGGTGCATTTATGGCAGGTGGTAAGGTACAAGTGCCTTACTTCTCCTGCAAGTATGACTGAACACAAAGGAAGAAAAAAAAAAAAAAGAAATGCGAATTCATCTATTACTGGCTTCTAGAGTCACCCAGCTGCTATTAATCAGTTGATTACTACACATTTTTCCAGTGGACAGTGAACCCTAACCAACCAAAAAAAAAAACCCCAAGGAAATACCCACCAGAAAGGGGTCACACTCAGGAAGGGCCCTTTATTCCAACTGCACCTGCCTTCCTGCTGTTGCTGGGGCTTCGGCAGGACTGGGAGTGCCAATGGGAGGAGGTGCAAAGGAGAAAGTTTCTTCTAGTTTTGTACTCCTGAATTTACCTGCCTTTGTCATTGCAGGTCTTATGATCAGCATTTCTGCAACTTAAGCCACACACTTCTCAGCTGTACTCCTTCCTGCTTCTTGCTGTCATCAAGCAGAATTCTGTTGGAAAACACTTCCCACTGGAAAAGTCCCATTTCCTGATTTCTTAAATGAAGAGCTAAACTACAGGACTGATTTTTTTTTTGTTTTTTTTGGTTTGTTTTTTTTAAATGAAGGTAAACTGGAGTACAGTTTGTTGTGGGGCTTTTTTTAGTGGAATAGTCTTAGCTTGCTTTCTGTGAGGTTGGATGACTGCCTGTCGTGAAATACACACCCTCACATCTCACACTGATGACATCAGGGTTTATCCTTGAGTTAGGTGACTTTAAGATATTTGGCAAGGCTGATCCATTTCCCAGGGATGAAAAACTGAGAAGAAATAGAGCTGGTGGAAAAGTGATGATGGAAAGATTTTTTCGTTCACAATAACTACTGAGACCAATTAAACATGGTTCCTAAATGTAGATTAAGATCCACAAGCACTAAACAAATTGATAAAAGTGAAAAAAAGAACTTTGAAAAATTCTCAAGTGTATTTTGAACCTCACCCAGAGGAAAATTGTACTCTTATTGTATCTGGGAAACAGTAATGAAATCCTCCCTAACTTCTGCTTATGCCCTGTATCAGCAAAGAATATATGACAGGACACCTGCCACCCCATCTCAGTTCCGCAATGGGCTACATGTGGGTTTGGGCTCTGTCTGTTAAAAGGTTTTTCACACCAAACTTGAGCATAACAGGTCTTGGGCTAAACTTTGAGGTCTAAGAGTATAATTTATCCCTTTGCCTTTGGTACAGTAAATCTATGAATAGGAAACCATGCCCTGATTTTTCTCCCTTTCCTCTGCTCTAGAGTCAGCAGAAACACTGTCTGGAAAATAAGGGATCCTATGTATGGATATGAGGATTTGCACTAAAGCATCTATTTTTTATCAATATGTAAATCAATAAAGCTTTACAATTATTTATCTAAAAGAACAGTGTTTTAGAAATGTTTCTGACATAAACTCCTAAATTTCTGTTTTGGTTTGGCAAGAAAAATATGTTTTGTAATTTTTCATTGTTTAAGTTTTGCCTATGAATCAAATTTGTCACTACCATAAGAAGTGTGTATGCTCCACTGTCTTCAATGCAGTTACATCTCTTTAGGTTATCAGCTAATTTAGGAGCCCGAAGTTAGAAATCAAAAGCTCGGTGGTACCTGACTGAAACAATCTTGCTCTCAAATGCTGAACCTGTCTCTCTATCATTTATAGCAGGACAGGGACTAGCACTTAGGTGATAACAAATAATTCTTCTATTTAGGAATACAAATAGCTTCAAAGTTTGGCCCCTTATTAAAAGAGCTACAAAATAGATAACATTCCTTTCAAAAAAACTATTTCTTCAAGGCTGTTAAGATAAGGAACTCTAACCTGTATGCTGTCCTTTTCAGACTATGAATACCAAATTCAGAGATGAAGCTACTACAAACCTTTGGAAAAAGAATCAAATATCACAACCTTAAATGACTTAATAATCAACACACAACCCCCTGAAAGGTTATGCTGATTTTGCTTTAAATAAGGAAGCATCTACGTGACCATGCTCATACAAAAATTTTGGATTAAAATTAGTCAGCATTTGTCCCGAAAAAAATTTACCTGTAATGGACTTCCCTCCTTGCAACTTTCTATACAATATAACTCATGCTATGTCTTAATAATGTATCAAAATACACCCCATGAATCACTTGAAGTACTTCTCCATTTATACGTAATGTCAATTACAACCAGAATCAGATTAGAATATTTTAGAATTCCAGGTGTAAACAGGAAGACGTCATTGTAAGGTCAAGATTTTCTAATCTTTCAGAATAGACCAAATTAATTATTTGCAAATCTTGGTTTATTATTTCATCTCTCAGCAAATTCAAAAGTAAATCTGCTTCTCAAGAAAATGAATGCTTAGCATTTATACAGTGCTTCATCAATTGAAATAAAGCATGTGTAAGCATGTCAGTCCTCCTACAATCCTGCTCTCTTAGGATATTAAAAGATCACAAGATTGGGCCATTGATGTGATACAGTTGAACGACCTAACCCAGTGCCAAAGACTAGCTATCCTTTTGTCTCTTCTGTGTTTCCCAAGCTATGTATGTACTGACTTCTCTGGGACAAGACGTGCTTCACACTCAGCACAATAGAACCTCACTTACAGTAAGGAAATGAAATCACAAATGCTGATATTTGTGGAGCCACTTTGGTCTTATACCAGCACACCTAAACTCAGAGCTGTCCTTTCATCTATAGAGAGCCCTACCTCTGGTGCTGCAAGGACTCCACAAACGTACACCACAACCAGCTGCGTGTTTCCTGACAATTCGTAGGTGCACCCATGCTCAGCAGACAGAAAGGTCGCTGAAGGAACACTTCTGTCTTGAGTGCAGCCCACAGTGGCAGGTACACTTCCATGAAACTTCAAAGCAGAAAATAAGCACGCACAAAGTCTTGAGGGGAGGGGAAATAAACTTTCTACAAGGGACCTGGTGCTCTGCAGGTGCTTTTGCAAATATAAAAAGTGAGGGGAACATGCAATCCTCGGTGGTGGCAGCTCTGGGTTAACTGTGATAGACAGTACTATCTTGGTTACTGCCAAGGGGCAAACCCCAGCCTTGCTTCCACAGTCACCTTGGGGAAAGGTCTGACTGCGCAACTCCCGCTTCTGTAAGCAGCCCCACAGCAGGAAAGGGACCGCTCACACTGGTCACTGGAGCAGCTGGCTCTCATGGAGTGCTGGTGTGTGAGCACATCTCTCTTTGTGGCCTCTGACATGTCTCATTGGCTCCTCAGCACACAGCCTGCACCTTTAGCAAACTAAGACTCCAAACCAGCAACCAAAACCATAAAACCCCAATCTGCTTTAAAACCTAAATTGAAGCAAAGCTCTTAAAATGGGTCCTAGATTCAACCACCCAAGACACATAATGAGAAGTTTAAGAAATAAAGGAATAACGGAAAAGGAGGTTGCAGCCTAAAAACCACAGTAAACTCCTATAGCCCTTAAGATACCTGACAGGAGAATTTGCACATTAAAAACAGGTTAGGAGTGGTATCATCACCTGGGTCATCAGTCTTTTGGGGTTTAAACTGGGAGCTGTATCTACCTGCAGAACGATAGTACAGCTGCATTTCTAATTGCACCAGAGGGTCTCAACCTAACAGAACCAAGCCGCTTGTATCCAAGGAATATGGGGCAATAGCCAAGAGGAGAGGTGAATAAAGACACCTTTGTAAAAGAATTTAACATTTAGCTTCATTTTAAAACAAACAGCTAATATATATATATATATAAACAGAATTGTAACTTCATGTACAAATGTGCTAAATAGGACTGAACATGCAACAGGAAGACTGTTAAACATGGAAAAAAGGTATTTTGTATTGTATAACCAATCTCCAAATACTTGAAGAAAACTGCTAGAATTCTACAAACTAGTTTTAATTAAAAGCATTCAATATCTCAGCAAGCAGCTGATAATTAGCTTTATTATCGTAATTTAATATGATACACTTCACAATCTCTGTGAATGACTCTACTTTAGAACCATTTTAATTCTATTTTTAATTTCCGCCTCATCACACAGCTCAATGTAAATAATAACTACCAAGATGAGGGGTGGTCCTTTCTGAAATCTGAGAGTAGTAATGAGCACTTCAATATCCTTCCATTTCTGTTCCAAAAAACAAAACAAATACCTCCAGGTCTTTTAAAGGACTGCATTAAAACAGAAAAAAGGTTAAAACTAAGTGGATCAATTTCTTTCCCTCTGCACTAATTTTGTATTCAGCATTTTCTACATAGTCTAGGGAGATATTTAGTTTATTCAGTCATTTCTCTATTCCTGCCTAGTGTAAATGCTGGTTAACTACACGAATTGACAATACAATTACGAGCATACAGTGAAATTTCAATGGAGAGCTCCTGTCTGCAAAATGAAGGAAGCGCTGTAATTCAACACACAAGATTAAGAAAAGAACTCTGCTAACAGTGCAGATGTGAAACATTTAAATGTCTGGCACATGTAAAATTAATTTCCATGTTAGGGAACAATTGTGAGGGTGTAAAAAAAGTTGTCTCGAAGATCCTACATAATTCTCAGTTCTTTGGGAATTCTTTTTCTTGTCACTGACAAATGATAAAAAGTGCATCTTGTATCATGTATGTATTTTCCATATGTGCGTTTCCGAGCATTTTCTGTGCTTGAGCTGTATTTATGTAACAATTCATTGCTAAAGGAGATGATAAAAAAATCCATTCTTTTATTGAATTTGTGTGCAAATTACTGGACTTGATATCATTGCAAATATGAAAAAGGTTCTTCCTTCAAGTTTTTGAATTGCAACCAGTCATTACAAATTGTTTCCACAATATGAGAAAAATATGAAGGTAATTTTCCTAATTAAGGGCAAGTTTTATTAACGCATTAAACCCTGTCACCTTTATTCACTAAAAATCAAGCAGAAAAGTGGAATAAATTCACCAGGACAAAGAAAATGCACACACTTCCATCTTATAAATAAACTGACTATAAAAGGTGAGGGGCGTAAATTAAGGCACTCAATCTAAGAACACAGCATATTCTCAAGTGGCCAAATAGACCTCTTAGATATTCTTTCAGAGCTCTCACTCAAGGGGGCAAACAGCAGATGAAGAACTGTACTTTTTGTATCTATCTATGATTTTAAAAGCATAGGATGTCCTCACCACAGTGTATCTAAATATACAATAGAGAAAACATAAAAGCATCTCTTTATGTCGAGAATTGTTATTGCCAAGTATACTCTACAATATATCAGTAGTCAATTTGTCCAAATTATACAAGGTTTCAGTAACTCTGCTTCATGATCACAGAACTGCTTCCTAATTTCCCTTCAAACTGTTCAGGCTGTTACGGATTATTAAAGGACATTACCAGCCTGAATAAGCATATTAGAGATTGGTGTGATTTTTTTTCCCTTAAATAATCCTAAAAAATAACTCCTAAAATTAAAAGAAATTAGCAAGTTCCTCCACACTATATATTTCAGTTAACTCACTCTGGTTTTGCAAATATTTTGGGTCCAATCTACTATGGTCAATTCCACCTTTATACTGCAATTGCTCTGCTGTTCCCAGTGAGTTAAAACAAGCAGAAAAATGAAGCAATTCAGTGGGGAATCTGATCTCTCTTACAGAGCAAGTTTCTCTTTCACTGAGAAAGCTAGAGCAAGTGGGATCAGAAGAAGAAATGTAAATCTTTCACATGAAATAAGCAAAATAAGCAAGAACAGTGGACAGTTCCCATAGCTTAAAAAATACAATGATTTCAGTGTGACTGCTCATCCAAACTGCAGTCTGACCGGCCTTTGGAAACATTTACACAGGAAGCATGAGTGCGCCATGCAGCTCCCAAACCTGCATGGTCGTGTCCCCAAGAATTTGCAATGGTACAAACAAAGCTAAGAACATGCATGTATCTTTTCAGAATCAGGACCTACTTTTGCAGCCATCACAGTGTTGCTGGTAACCTGCTTAGGGCAAAAACTCCTGCAATCTCTTCTTGTTTTCCAGCTTAAAGCATGGAGGAAGCGAAGTTCTGAAGGAGAAGGGTGAGGCAGAAGTTGTTGGGGTTTTAATAAAGATGCATTGCACCATAATTTAAGGGGTACACATAATTTTGTTTAAATTTAGGGAGCAAACAAAACTCTTGCTGATTCCAAGTTGTAGTTAGGTTTATATATAGATCACAGATGTAGGGACAAGAAGCCACAGTTGACCTCGGAAGCCGGGAGTTTCCCATCTGAATTCAGTCCACTTTGCTGGATAGCCACTGGAGAGAGAAAACTCCTGGAGCTACTTTGGATGAGTGGAAGGTATTTAAAGTAGCCCCCTGTTTAAAAAATGCCATAAAGCTGACAAGACTCAGGCTGTCTGCCTTGCTTCAGATGGCATTCACACTCTTCCACTCCAGTGCTGGGTGGGGGGAGCAAAAATAATCTTTGGATTATAGAAAAAATACCAGTGAGGAATAGGTCTTTCCTCTTTTGACTCTTGCATTGAGTTGCAAGCATTTAAAAAGGCTTCCCAAAGAATCATAGTCCCAGAAAACACTTATGAGAGTCCTTATCTTCCACTTCTCAACTGGCATAATGTATTCCCAGTATTCTTTCTTTCTGAGTAATTTTATACTTGTTAGAAAAGTGGTGTTTGTCACGTGGGAGGGGAATTCCAGGGGAGCCAGCAGCGCATCCTGCTGTACTCTCCTAAGTGTGACAACATTTTCCAAAGATCCCATTATTGCTACACTAAATTTTACTATTTTACTATGATTTTTTGGGTCTAATTCTATTATATTTAATAACAGTAGAAAGTAATGACTGGTCAAAATGTAATCAAGTACATATGTGAATCTTGACCAAAAAGCAAAAATTCTATGGACCCAGCTATTCTTGCACATAAAACAGGAGAAAAAAAAAAATCCCAGAAGCCTTCAGTGGAAGTTTTTCCTGACAAAGAGCCACACAATTAGGCTATGATCCATGACTTTCGATATCCTCTGGACTTTTCAAGAGTACATTGCCAAAAATGATCTGCCAGAACAGCATACGATTCATTATGCCCTTATTTTCTGTTGCTGAAATACAGACAGGACCTACTTCCTTGTTTTCTGCAGAATTGTGGCATTAGTGTAAGAAGTACCTAAGCTCAAATAAAATATGTCTGGAAATGTTTTTGGCTTCATTTTGGAGTTATCCGTTTTAATGACGAGAAAGAAGTTTTGCATTGTTGTAAAACTCTGTGGATTGGTTATCCAGTTACATTTCTGCATTGCTATGCAGTGGAAGCTGCAAGCAGACCAGGTTTTTGGTATTACGATCCACAAGGGAAAGGAAAAGTGCTGTAGTAATGCCAAGATGGAGACTATTGCATTTTTTTAATGGTATGCTGCATGCAACACAAATGACAAAGGTGTTGTTCGTGTTTCTATAAGGAAACAAGCAATAAGATCATTCCTGGAGGGAGTACTGGCAGCTGGGAGCTGGGGTGGAAAGTCAGAGGTATATGACAAGCTTGTATCTCTAATGCAACTCATGAGTATGGGACCTACTAAAAATGCACGAAGTCACTTTGCTCACTTGTAGTTAAGCAGCCACTCTGAGAAATAGTCAGCTGGGATGAAGGATGCCCATAGGATCAGTTCCTAAGCTTCTCCAGTTACTGGGAGCATGAAGGGCAAAGAGAAAAGAGTCCTCTGCCCTGTCTTCCCATCATTACACTGGCCCAGAGACATTAGTGATTCCTCTTCAAATACTAGGGTCCATCATTCCTTCCTGACTGAATTAGGACAGTTAGTACAATTTCACATTGTGCTTCTGTGTTCCTGTCATTTCCCCTGGAAGCCATACCCAGTAGGTAGAGGATTCTTGCAAGAATCAGTGCATTAGGTTTGAAATCCTGGGTGCTGGGCATGTCCAGCATTGGACTTCCATTGATTTTAGTCTGGTCAGTCTTCTCACTCAGCAGATAAACCTGATTTCTCCTTCGTTTTTATTTTAAATTTACCTTATGATTAGGGATATAACTTCTATTTCTAATTTTTTTCATAAACTTGCAGTATATCATGTTCTGAGTTTCACCTATTTTACCCCCCTGCCAAAAAAAAAAAAAAAAAAAAAAA
>VYXC01000925.1:204798-259213 GCA_013397175.1 Platysteira castanea | reverse complement strand
GAAAAGGAAAAAGAAAAAAGCGTGTGGGACGGGGAGAAGGGGGAGAAAGGGATAGGACTGGATGGGATGACCAGGCTCCACAGTCTCCCACTTAACGCGCCCGGCAACTTCTCCGCGGCAGCACCGGCTCCGCGCGGCCCCTCCTCACCCTCGCACCACAGCCGCCCGGGGCTGACCCCCCGCTCTCCCCGGGGGCTGGTGCCCGCCCGGGACCCCCCGCCCGCGGTACCTGCTACGCCGGGGCCGGGGCAGGCGGCAGNCCGCCCGCTCCGCACCCGCGCACGCCCCCGCCCCACCGGTGCCGGTGCCTGGGGCGGCGGCGGGCGAGCGGCGGCCCCCGGGCCGGAGGGGCATTTACCTGCCGAGGTACCTGTTACCGGGGCGCCCCGCTGGCTGCGCGCAGCCAGCTGGAAGCGCGGGAGAGAGGCCAGGCTCCGCGGCGCCCCACGGGCGCTCCCGCGGCCGGGCTCGTGCGGTGCCGGGCGGGACTCGGGTGTCTCCGCACGGCAGGCAGCGACCAGGCTCAGCGATACGGCCGGGAGTCACAGGCCGTCAGCTGCAGACATCCACCTGTAACGCTCCAGAGCTAAGGGATCAGATCATCCGGCTTTACTTCAACTGAGTCTTTCGCATTTCGTGCAAAATGCGTCCCGCGCTTTTTATGCACTTGAATTTAACCGCCAGACCAGAACTTAAGTAACTTACTTAAAATCGATGGCAGAGACAGTCACTGAAATCCAGACCTTATGCTTCAGTCCGTAGGGCACGGCAAACCTGATGGAAATTACTCATGCTTAAGAATTAAGCACGTATACACTCTGAGGAGGATCAGGATCTCATTTTTTGCTGTGCTTCAGTTCCTCATCCTCAAGAAGTGGATAACAAATACTTCCTTTCTCACATCCTATCTTTATCTTTGCTCTCATATGACAAAAGTTTAGGCATAGCTTTATGCATGTGTATAATCTCATGAATTTAAACTGGACTTAATTCAGAGAAAACAAGTTAAACAAACATGTAGGCATTGGAAAGATCAGGAGCTTAGAATGCAAGCTCTTTGAAACAGAAACTGTTTACTACTTCCTAAAAGTTTGTACTATAGATCAAAATTAGGTCTCCGAGGGTAAATTGGGGTTTTTTTTAAGAATAGAAATGACAAGACTGTACCTGGGGATTTATTTCAGGCACTCCTTCCCTCAGAGAAGCTCTGTAGATGTGACTGCTGTGTGCTTCACAAACTGGGATAGTATCTGGGTATACCTGGTGCTTCTCAATTTTTTGATTTTTCACACTTCATCTTCAAAGAGACGCAGAACCCTTCTTTTTACTGTAATTTTTCAGTAGACTTTATGGATCTGATAGGGTTGAAAGTCAGAGACAAATCCTCCTCATATTTATTCCAGAGGAACCCCATGTCTTCCAGCAGGTTTGCATACAGGGAATCAAGAGCATTTGATGAGTAGAACACCTAGCACTCCCAGGTAGTAAAAAGAAAGAAAGAGATTTACAAAAGATCCACAAAAAGGAGCCACCCTGTGTCTTGCAGTTAGTACCTGTCTCCAGCAAATCACAAAGAGCTCACCCTCAGCAGGGCCAGGAATACAGACAGGGAGAGCTTCACCAGACACCTTCAAAAGCAGAAGCTGGCTAACTCAAGGGAACTCAGCAACTTTCCACAGATACCTGCGTTTGGATATTTCAAAGTAAAAGGACTGACACTCCACTGGGGAATGGTTCTTTCAGGAGCTGTTTGCTGCTCTCTTGTGCTTGCTCCGGCTGCCACAGGGCCCATGTGCTCCAGCACACCAAGGGGTAGCTGATTAGCATATATTTTTAAAGGCAGATTTTATACTGCACAAGCCATGTCCCATTAAACACTTGACAAAATTTTCAGGTCAAAATTGAGTTGCTAGATATGTGTCAAAAGTCAAATCTAAAGTCAAACCTTGTGAGATGTGATCTCCTGTAATTCACTGTGTTTAGGTTTGTAAACAGCTTATAGGAGCTGTCTATACTTAGGAGAGGTTGTGAAAGATCTTTTTACCAGTGGCACCCTGGAGAGTGACCAGCAGCAGAGCCACAGCAGCACTGAGCTCACTGGTGCCTGGCAGCTCTTAGGTACACCAAGTTCCTTGCTGGGAGAGCAGCAGTGGCCAATGTGAAGAGAAGTTTGCTGTCCCAGTGATGTTCCCCAAGCCCAGAGCTGCTTCCAACAGATCTGTTAAGGGATAGTTGCAGATATACCCTCAGGCACTTGCTAGGGGAACCAGCTTCTACAACCCTTCTCTTGTGGTATTTCCAGTGACATTACTGGGAATTTTGGATGAGACAAGGTGGGTTGTAAAGGGAGAGAGCAATGTACAGGAAGGAAAAAAAACCCCAAAATGAAGAGTGGCCTCAAAGTTGTCTAATTCACTGCCAGCTAAATCTTATGGCAGATAAAATCTGCCAAAGAGGCTTTTCCATTGCTAGATTTATTGTGGGAAGTATCTAACAAGACTGCACAATGAATGGTTTCCTTCAGATTTATTCTTAAACACAAATAATAATTGTTATTGCAGGAGGTACTATGTTTCTACTGCTGTGCATCACCATTTCCAATTTATTGCTTTCCTACAGCGGTCTTACCAGCCTGAATCCTCCAAAAGGACAGCATGCCACATTCAGGCTGCTTCAGTCCATTACCAGGCAGGTGCTGATAATTAAATATAGAAGTACAACAGAAAAGATTTGCAAATTGAAAATCAATAAAAAGGTGTTTAGCAGAGAGCATGCATATTAGGCGCAACAGCTGGAGTATGCCAGGCAGGTGTTTCTCTTGGATTTCCATCACAAAATTTTTATTTTAGTTCTAATTTTTCAGAGGGTTTGCTTGTGGCATCCTGAAATTGTTGAGTGAGAAGTTCTCATTCGGTTGGCAATACAGAAGTTCTGTTCATGATGAGGATGGTGAAGATTAATCAGAAGCATGGTGGATTTTCAGAGGTACAAAAGGGTAATGAATGTTGTGTTTTACAACCAGAAATCTCCCATGAGCCATGCTTTCTACTGTAATGCTAACTGTGACCAGCTTGTTTCACAGTCCTTATCGTAGCTAATTCCCTCACCCTGACAAATTTCCCAAAGGACTATTTTGCTCTCAGATGGCTCTTTCATACTTTGGAGTGCCAGAAATGCTTAAAAAAATGGACCTCACACTAAACAGTTGATTGGCAGGTATTTGAATATTACATGGGAAACACTGATCACTGCTCCAGTTGCACATAATGTCTAACATTTAATAGATCTTTGTTCAGAATCTTTGATTCATTAAACTGTAGTCTTGGATTCTTTAACTTTAGAAAAGAACTCTGTCACCTCTCAGCAAAACTCTAACACTTTTACCTCAAAAGCATCTCAAAATTCCACATATTCCTCTCCTTACACATCATGGGAAATACCACCTGTGCTACTGAAATATAAATAGAAAATATCACCACCAAAATATCCTTTCTTTCCCATAAATCTGTTCATATAATTTTCCTCTCTGCATTGCTGTGCTGACTCCTCAGGGACTTGTGCATCATACTCACCTTTCTCCCAACTTATGCTGGCTTCCCACTGTCCCTTATTGATCCCTCCCATAATTCAAGTATCTCATTTACGTCTAAGTATTTCAGGCTTATTTTCCACAAGACTTCTTTCACCAACCGACCTCCCTGAACTCAACTACAAGTCCCTTTCTCTCTCCAGGCTGTGTATTTCCCACTAGTTTCTACCATACTACTGTTTAGTCACCTGCATAAAATTTGAAAGACTCCCCCCCAGTATGGTTTTCTGTACCTCAGCCTCTCCACTCTTTCTTTGTGAGCTTCTTACTGAGAGGCCAGAGAAACTCTTAGTACCCTATAGACGCTTACACAAACATGAGTAAATAATTGCTGTAATAATGCAAGGAAATGTGGATGACATGATCAGCTATGTGAGATTTTAATCTGTATGTAGGTGAAAGAAGAAAATAACAGTTTGTCATCAGTGGTTTTTTTAACATCTTTCCTTTTTAGGAATAGTGAATACAAAGAGACAGGGGTTTGTTTGTGGAGTTTTTGTTTGTTTTCTTGGGTTTTTTTAAGGTAGAAAAATATTTTACAGTAAGGAAATGTAGTAGGCTGATTATGACTACAGACACTTTGGCATCAAGGAGAAGTGCATATTTTATGACTGTTGACTGACTGATGTGCAACCATGAAGTTCAATCACAGCTGCTCTTCAGCCAGGAGAATCTCAAGTTTTCATGTATTTACAATTTTAGTGGAATCAAATGTTCTGGTTCTGGGCGTGCATATGCACACATCCATGCACACATGCACAAAACACTTGGGAAGGGGCATACCAGAGACATCATCAGTCCCACACATTCTGTCATATCACTGTTTGAAAAGCATCCCTTCTAAAACTTCCAGCTCATAGTTGCATCTGCACTGAAGCTAAGAACAGACTCAGAACAAATCCAGGAAGTTTCATTCACATCCAGCCTGTTATCTCCTTGTTTTGCTGGTCGATCTCTGGCATTTTCACTCAGATGGCTTTGGTAACCTGAAGAATCTGTTGGAGGAACAACTGGCCTTTGGGTCTGCCTACAGAACAAGTGTGATGGAGATAGGAAGCAGCCACATCACCACTCCATTCCACAGGATAGACACACTCTAGTTATTGCCGTTTATGTTTAGGCAGTGCGCAGACGTGCTGGGTAATAGGCGTCACTTTATCATACAAGCTGTTGGTATCTTCCCAGGCAACATGAATTGCCCAGTCTGTTGAGCAGAACGGGGCATTCTTGATCACAGGCTAATCAGTCTTGTCAGGGACTTAGTTGCATATAGTAATACCTTGGTGTCAGGGAACTCCTTCCCTTGTTCAGAAGGACATAATTTCCTTCTACAATACGAAAGTTCTAACTACAGAAGACTAAGACTCTACTGTCACCAACAGCATCTTTAGGTAGGATAAAACTGGACTTGCAGCAACCACACTTCTTGCTTCAAAGACTACCCAGAAATTACTCTTCATATGAAAACATGGCATGAAGGATTTAGTCTAATGTAACTGAAACTAAAATTCAATCTCTCTGTTTTGAAATACCGTCTATGGCCTATGGTAAAATTTTTGCTGCTTCAGCTATTTTGAATGAAAGTTTAGCTTATGCTTCCTTTTTTGAAACTAGCTTTACACAGAACATACATAAAATTCAACTTCCATTTACATCTGGAGACAGCTACTGAAGTCCAATAATTACTCTAGATTTCTAACACAACTAAGAATAGAAATGTTTTGTTCAGAATTACAAATATAAAATTATTTGATAATTCTTTTTTTTAAATGCTTCATAACAGGACTTCAACAATTTCTGTGGTAGTACTTATCTAGTAGTACATTTCTAGAATGTACCTGCAAGGTTTCCAGAACTCTTTGATCAGACATCAGGGAAATCATACAGAGTCCAGCACAGAGCAAGAAAGGCAATGAAGGGACTAGAACACCTCTCCTATGAGGAAAGGCTGGGAGAGCTGGGACTGTCCTGCCTCAGGAATAGACAGCCCAAATGGATCTTCTTTTTAAAATACTTCATTGGAGGGAAGGGAGAAGAAGGAGCCAGGTTCTCCTCGGTGGTTTTTGCTGATAGGACAAGAGACAGTGGGTGAAGGAAATTTCACTTGAATGCAAGAAAGTACTTCTTTTACTCTGAGTGTTTTTGAACATTTGGACATTTTTACCAGAGAGGTTGTGGAGTCTCCATCTGTAGAGATATTCAAAACCCAGGTGGACTTGGTCCTGGGCAACCTGCTCTGGCTGACCCTGCTTCAGCACCGGCGTTGGATGAGATGATCTAAAGAGCCTGTGATTAGCCTGTGTTTTTCAGAGATCCCTAAATTTAAAAAGAAAAATGTCTCTCCTGTTAATTCTTCTGTTACTGATCCCTTCCAAACTTGTACAGCTAAGGCTGTACTTCAGCTTAAATTTCTCAACTAATTTTCTTCTCAGAAAAGTGCAGTAAAATTTTCTATAGAAAAGGGGCTGAATTAAAAGGGTTTGTCACACACTTCTTTGGCCATCCATTCCACCTGAGGATCAAAGTATTTGGTTTGTGCCTTTTTTCGGTTTTTCCTATTTTTCTTTTAACATATATTAAATGGAGGTGCTACAGCTGTCTGTTTAAAAGCTGAAGATCACAGTGTTTAGGACTAAAATACCTAGGCAAAGATGAAGATGTTCTTGAGCCCAGTCAGATACTGGATCTGTTCCCAGGACAGCATTGTTAATCAGGCATTTCCCCACTAGTAGAATTGTGTAAGGGCTGGCTAATGTTTCTCTTGAGGGACTACTGCCAAAATTAATCCTACATGAGAAGGTAGCTGGAAGTAGGAAAAAGATATAAGTCCATCTTTGTGTGGCCTTAATCCTGACCTTATAAAGAAGACATCAGAAATTTAGAACGGTATTTGGTTGGCAAATGGACACTTCATCTTCTTTCTCAACCACTCTTATGATTACCCCCTAAACATTCACATAGACAGATACAAAAGCTTAAAAGTAAACATCTAGTGGATTTTCTGGACAAGGTGAAATGATACAACTCTGCTGTAATTTCCGTGCTCTCTACTAAGAAGCAGAAAGCAATGTGGCGATGTGTTAGTGAACTGACATACTGATCATAGTGTTTGCTTTTTCATTTTCTTTTAAATCCATCTCTTAAAGTTTCTTACCTATTTTTTTCAAATCACAAATCTCTAATGAAGTCAGATTAGGAAGATTCAGAAGTATATTACTCTCAATTTTCAGAAAGAGTAAACTATTAACAGCACTGCTAATACTTGAAGGATTGACTCAACATCACTGTTCATGAAATCTTCAATAACAAATCCTAATTTTTAAAGTTAATTTACTACTAATAAATATTCAGTGAAGATCTCTGAACAATTTCATTGCCTGAAGGTTCAACATTCAATTGTTTTATTCATGTGAATCATATATGGTCATTTCTGAACTATCCAAAAATGGCAAGAATATTCACATTCTAGTGAACCTCATACTCGTTCTGTGACAGATTTGCCTTCACTGAACATTTATATTAATAAGTTCAATTCAGCTTTAGAAGGAGTACATTCATTTGGCCCTAGAAAACAACACTCGTGTCTGTGAGGTATGCCATCTTCTACAGGCCCCTCCTTGCTCAGAAGACTGTCCCTGTGCATAGTTACTGGTGAATTATAACTTCTGATACTTGCTGCACATATGTGAAATATCTTGAGTCTAGGGAAACAAACACATTTTAAGTGTTTTAATTTAACTGGCACAATCTTATCTTCATACCTTCCTATTCCAATGTATTTCAGTATAGCTGAGAGTGTAAATCTCTAGATCATTTTACTCAGAGTTAGTGATGGCAGGTATGTGGTCAGAGTGCCATTGTGGTAAGAGTACCATTGTGATCTCTATCACTTGTTCAAAACCTTTTTTATTTAATAGTAGTTAAGAGTTTCTGTTAAGGAATCCAAGCAGGAGCTGTTTTCTATAATGAACAGTGATAAAGCAAGCTCTGGAGATTACTGCTGCATTCCAAGCAAGAGGTTTGGAGTGTTCATTCTGCAGTTTGAAGTGAACCATTCAGTGTCTTTGTACCACAGTTCCTTGGAGAAAATGTCAATGTTAACACTTCTTTATTTCAGAAGGGTATTCGGGGAACACCATAAACATTTTGAGAATTTCAGAAAGTGTGGTAAAGGAATCCATTACAAGGGTATGTCTGCAGGGCAGGCTGAACCTTCTCTGCCTTCACAGTGAGCTGGCCAGATGACAAGCCAGCTATGAGTTTGTGATGAATTAACCTTGGCTGGCTGCCAGGTGCCCACCAAGCTAGTCCCTCACTCCCCTTCCTCAGCAGGACAGGAGGACCTCAGAGCTAAAGACTCAGAGCTCACTCACTGACTACCATGATGGGGGAAACAGACTCAGCATGGGGAAATGAATTTATTTTATTGCCAACTAACACCAGAGAAAGATAGGAAAAATAAAAAAAACCCTGAAACTAAAATCCACCTCCCTCCATTCCCTTCTTCCCAGGCTCAGCTTCACTCCTCATGCTTCTGTGTCCTCCCTGCTGAGTGGTGTAGGAGGTTAAGGAATGAAGTTTTTGGTCAGTTCATAACATTTCATTTTTGCTGCCCCTTTTTCATCACACTGTTCCCTTGTTCCAGTGAGGAGTCCCTCCCATGGGAGGGACTTCCTGAACTGCTCCAACGTGAGTCCCTTCTGTGGGCTGCAGTGTTTCGGGGTGGATTATACCAGTTTTGGTCCCCCATGGGATCACAGTTCCTTCCAGAAAACCTGCACCAGTGTGTGCTCCTCTCCCTGGACTGCATTTCATTTACTACAAGGAGCCTGCTTCAGCATGGGTTCTCCATGAGATGCAACTTCCTTTGGGGCGATTAACCTTCTGTGGCATAGGGTCCTCCATCATCTTCAGGGTGGCTATCTGCTCCACTGAGATTCTCTGTGGGCTTCAAGGGCACAACCTGCTTTGCTATGGTCTGCTCCCTGGGCTGTAGGGGAACATCTGCTCCAGCACCTGAAACACCTCCTCTTCCTTCTTCGCTGGTCTTGGTGTTTGCTCCTTCTCTCACATTTGCTCAGAGCTGCAGCACAGCTTTCTTGCATATGTTTCTCCAGAGCTGCCACCAGCACTGCTGATGGCCTTGGCTCTGTCTGGCTGGAACTGGCTCTGTCTGACAAGGGGCAGTTCACAGAAGGCATCCCTGCAGCTTCCCCTCCCTACCAAAGCCGTGCCATGTAAACCCTGATGGTAGCTTGAAGATACCTGCACAGCTGGCTGACTCCCAGTGTACAGCTGCTTACTCCAGTGGAGGCACAGCAGAGGTAGGGAACATTTTATATCTTCCCTTAATCCAGGTGCAGGGATGCCTTTTTGGTAGATAAGCAGTATTTTACACCTGGGCTTCTAAAAATCTGTACTTCAGATTATTTTTGTTATTTGCATTACCTGAAAACAAGCAGATGCCATTCAGGGTCTAGGAGTCCATCACACGTGGCAGTGTGCAAACAATTCGTGACCTATATTTAGTCAGACAACAGATAACCAACAGCTACACACAGCTCAGGAAACTCAAGGAAGAGGTGAGATCCTATCAGGCAAATAAATAGGCCGGGGACTGAAGTGCAGCCTCAGTGTAGTTGCTATCAGGTTTTGTATTATTTGTATAGTTTCTCTTATCCCACAGCTAAAAACAGGTTCAAGGGAGAAAATTAATTAGTCAGGATAGAACATACAGATACATCCTTCCCAGCCCTGCAAGAAGAAAATGATGATTTGAAAAGAGAGCAAGGAGGCTGGGGAGAGTGGTCAGGGATACGAGACTTTTCCAGCAGAAGTACAGTGAGTAAGTATTAGATTATACCAAGGATGGAGAGCCTGAAGCAGATAAAACTCCCCAAACCATGTGCTAAGGCAATGACGTTTCCAGCATTTTGAATAGACATGAACAGGAGAGTATAGGTTTGTCTCTGACAAGAGTGAGACAGGTGATGAGAAGTTAAACATTAGTTTCAGCTACAGGCAGGTTTAGGAAAGGCCTCGCCTGGGCAGAGCCATGCAGAAAAGATCCACAGCTTTCAAGTCTATTCCTTAGATGAGGATATAATAAAGGCTTTTGAAGGGAGGGTCACCTTATTTATTCCGGTCTGAAGCAACATGCATTACACATTGTATTATGATGTTGATCCTGTCGAAAATACATACTAAGGGTGTAGCTGACACAGCTTCTCTTTGTCCCATGCCTGTCCCTTCCCTGGGTGTGTTCTTCATAGAGAGTGCCTCAGGAGATTCAAGATGGAGATGGGTGATATTAGGGTGAAATTAGCCATAAAGAAAACATTTAAATAAAAATGATTAACCCAGTGTTAGAGCTATTATGGGATAGAAAAGAAATGTCAGAGAAAAAAAATGTGTACCATGACTGCCCCATTACACTATAATTAGTTTATCTTTGTATAATTTATGCTTAGCCCTCTGTCAATGAATTCTAGACAGAAGAAGCCCCTGGCCTGCAGCAAGGCTGAAAGAGAGAGGAGCCCTGGATTGCACAGAATTTTTAAAGGTGTTCTGAGAACTCAGATGTGTTCCACTCTTGGAAATTAAAAGGAAACAGCTTCTTTTTGTACAAGCTAATTGATATCAAACTAATTACAAGCTAGGCACCTAAATATCTTCAAACATCTATGCTTAGATTTCCAATTTTACTTTGGTAGAGGTAAATATTTTTAGGAGGAATTTGGAGTATTTCTCACTGCTTATATTATATAATCAGTCTAGCAGCTCTTGATAGGCATCAGCTGAGTTTAATGAAAAGTATTATTTATCTCAAGGGAGGTGAACAATTATTCTTTTTCTGGTTCTCTAACTCCTTCTTCCCTTTAGAGACTAATATTTGACTAGAAAAATAATCATTAAGAGAGTTTTTACTGTTAGATGGAAATCTAGCCCAGTTACCTGACTTAATGACACAAACATCCAGTAATATGTATATATTGATGCCTTGAAGTGAATACCAGGATGTTTTGTCCTGCAAGGTAAATATTGATCAACATGTACAGTGTATTTTTCCTTTGGATCGATATGCCTGTTTCTTCTTAAATCAATAAGTACTTATTCTTACATAGAGGAAAAGTTTGTCTCATAATTGGATAAAAGTGGGTATATAGCAAATGAGAATATTTTTCTTCCTTAGCTCCAACAGTTGAGGGGCTCAGGGTTCTAAAAAAAGAACCAGACTGAACATGTAAAGTGTTGCATATGAGATTCAAAAAATACTATCACTCACATCTGCTGAGCCAGTATAATAAACATACACATGTATGACCCAGTTTGTGCTTGCTGAACTCAGCTGAAGCAGTCAATAGCCCACATTAATTTCTCTGCTTTTTTGTTATTTTTAACTTCTTGGAGTATTTCTCTGTCTATATGTTTGAACAACAGCTACAGTTTTCCAGGGAATCCTGGGAGCTGTTTTGTGATCTTCAAGCTCTGTGTCCTAACTGTTGTTTGCAATTGATAGTTGCAATGGAGAGCCTGACTTTGAAATAAGAAAGGAGATGAGAATTTGACCATTATTTCAGAACCACAGCATTTTCATAATCTGCAGTTTCATATTTTTTTCCCTATTTTAGAATTACATGTAGAAATCGTTTACTACAAAAGCTTTTCCTGAGTTTGTTCTTCTTGTGGTTGCTGCTACAGGTTAATTTTAGTTAAAAAAAACCCCAAGAATAAAATCAAAACTCTCCACTCCCAAACATAACGAGATTCCACACTTCAGTAAAGCAAAAAGGCAAACTGGCCAGCTATGAAAGTGCTAGTTTGGTCTACTGTAAGTGAGATGTTTTCCTGTAGATCTCAGACTGAAAATGGTATTATTTCAAGGAAAAATTAATAGGGAAACAAAGTTAAGAATGCTATTTAAATATACAAAACTGAAAAAATTAACCCCCTTTATGGTTATTCTCTCAGCGCCTTTCCTTCCATGAAGAATTGAGAACATGAAGAAATATCAGAAGCCTTGTCATATTTGGAAAATTTAAGAATAGAAATGCTTTACAAAAATAATGTAACTTCAGATTATTAACTACATTAACGCAAAGCAAAGAAAAAAACCCATGAACATGCACAGCTTTTAATTTATCTTATTAATAAATGCATAAACAAATAATGTAATAAAATGCTCCTTGCACCGTCTAAAGAACTGTACTTAGGGTCATCATTTCTCTCTACTGCAGAAATAGTTAAGCAAAGTGAGAACCTGTCTGCTGAGTTTGGCTCTTGAGGAGGAACCTGTTTTCAATCTCCAGTACTGCCAGGTGAAAACATCTTCCAGTTCATCAGATACATTTATATCACTAAAAACTGACATTTGTAGTCCTCAAGGAGTTGAGATCTCAATGTCTCTTAGGTAGTTTTAATTGACTACTATGTGGCAAACAGCTACCCTTTTTAGGACTAGTTTGCCACAAGGTTGCTATGAATGAAATTTCCAGACTGCGTAGAGGAAGGCCAGTATGTTGTGGCATGGGCTTCTGAAATTCAGTTAGACCATTTTGGGGGAAATAGTCTCCAAAAATACGTTTTCCTGGGTATCTCTAAGTATAATGCACACCTTCTAGCACTTGCCAACCCATTTTATACATTGCATTTTATACACTGGATTTCTGAGCTCTGTGTGACACTGCTCAGGACTAAGCAATCTACACACCCAGTCTCCCACTGACAAAGGAGGCAGAGATCAAGTGGGGGGAAAATTGGCTGCTGCTGATGCAGCATAGGAAGAGGGACGTATCCAGGAGCTCCCAGTGTAAATGGAAGAGACACTCATCCGGCAGCCCCAAAGGTAAATCCAAAACACGGACGGAACTGTGCTTTCTTTGCTTATTCAGAGGCAACTGTGGCACTTGGTCACCTCTGTGTACAGCTGTTTGACCAAACCACTGCAAGCTGTGAGTGCATAACAATGTTTATATTGCATCCTCATATTAATAATTAAATATCACGTGACTTCAGTTTTACTTCACCGTGTTATTTCTGTTCACAGTTTGCAAAGGTGTAACAATTGTAAATTGTCTTGCTGTGACCTCTACACTCCCAAGAGACCACTTTTCTTCCTTCATGTTCTGCAACTTCCCTTCACCACTCCCACAGGCACAGGAATTTTGCAATTTTTTTCCCTCTAATTCTTCCAGTTTCTCCAGTAACTCTGTCCACCAAATCTTCCCTCAGTCTTCCTCAGACCCATTCTAACTCCCTTCGTTACTTGTGCTAATCCATCTCCCCTGTTCCCATGCCAATTCTACAGCAGACTCTCCCATCCTTGACTTCCCTTGCCTGGCTAGTTACCTCCTACATTTCCCCTTCATATCTGAACACATTGAGTGTACTGTCTGCAGGCACTGATAAGATTTCCTGTATTCCATTTCCACCCTAAGAGTGTCTAATCTAGTTTCTGCACCTTTTACTCTGCTGAAACTGGGAACAGCTGAACTTGGTCAGATCAGAGGACCATCTAACCCAATATTCTGTTTTACACAGTAGGCAAGCCAGATGCCTGTGACGTATAATCAGTATGGGCAAGAATACAATGATATTCTTCTCACCCTTAGCTGTTCTGGTCAAAATCTCTAATGATCACTTTACAGCCAATTTAATAGCCAGAACTTGTTATTCTTTTCCTTCTTGCCCTGTCTGCATTCTTTAACATTATGTCCCTTTGTCTTGATGGCTTCAAAACCAGTGCTGACTTGAGGTTCTCCTCCTATTTTCATTATGATCTTTGGAAGTCCCTCTTGTTCTTTAAACATTTTTTTGGGCAGACATCTGAGATCTGTCCCAGACCTCTTCATCCCACACCGCTCCTCCAAAATAAGAAGATGCAAGATGCTTTTCCAATTAAAATTTTAGCTAGCAATTCCATATTGACAGACTGTCTGGTTTCTGTAATTTTCTGTTCAAACTGAATATTCAGCCTTCTCTAACATGTCTTTGAGAATATTTCTGTAAGCCCAAGTTCAACAGTGCCAAACCAGATGTCGCTTCTCTCCCTTGAGTTCTGACCACTACCTCCTTCTGAATCATAGTACGCAAAATCAACATCCTACCTCTTTTCTCACATTGTCACCTAGAACCCCCATGCTCAACTCATAACTCTCTCATGTTTTTCACATTCAGACTATTTCAAACACTTGAAAACTTTTTCTATACATCCAACAGTTGTTAACAGCTAACTCTGCGTTCTCATCCCCTTGTATCTTGATTACTGCAATATTCTTTCTCATAAATTTTTTCATCATGACAAGCTGCAGTCATGTTCATTCAGAATATGGATACAGGGATCATTATATTTGCCTGCCGCTTTAACCAAATGAAATCTTTTCCTAGATACCTTCATCCACAATTCATTCCATCACTTAAAAAAAAATGAATCTGGGGTTTTCTTTGAGGCATTTCTGACCTATAACCTTTATTGCCTATCAAAGTGTAAGCTCTGATATTCAATGGACCTTTGCAACTTCTCTGCGCCACTGAGTAATTTCTTTTTCAAACAAGAAGCTTTGCTGTCTCACCCATGTTGCTTCCCACTGAGAACAGCTCCCGATCTACGATTTCCTTTGTTGTTTTGAAGTTCTCATTCTCTGGCCTTGAGAAAACTGGAATTAAGGTTTCTTAAAGTTAAAAACAACAGCCTGTTTTTAATAGGCATAGAAGGACTGAAATTTATGCTTATAATATAGTGGAAAAGGTTTCATGTGGACAACAAGATGGTTGCTTGAAGAATAAACCGCAAGTTATTTCCAATCATAAAAAATCAGTGAATATGAATACTTTCAACACCAGTGAGCCTTACTTCTCTTGGTAAGACATCAATTATTTCCAACATTTATAGGTATAGAGTCACTATTTTAAAAGACCTCAATACAGAACAGTGACGATAAATGCAACAAAAAAAATCTTATCTTTGCATTTTTTTTTCTTGTAATATGTACATTACCTTCCCAAGAAAGTGAACTATTAAACATTTTATACTAGTATGAAACCAAATTATATGAGGTTCCCGTCCTCTTTTTTTTTTTTTTTTCAGTTGGTGAGGGTGCTACTTAATAGTTGGAAGAAAGATAAAGCTTAAAGCAATCAAGAAAAACATGAATGATGGTGAACACCGCTTGGGACAGAAGATGAAGCCTCCAGCTGCTTGTCCCAGCACTGCAAGAATCACTTCAGTAGGATGAGAGAAGCCAATACTATCTTGATTAACTGACTGTGTAGAGTTTTGAGGGGGTTGCTTTTCTTGAAGCACAAACACAAAACACAAGATAGAGGAAACCATATCATTACCAACATGAGCCTGTGGTTTGGAAGCATGAGCGGTTGGCTTCTGGCAGCTGCAAGGAATGATGGGGACTCAGATAGTGCCAGTCTGTCACATTCTCCATATGCCTTTTTGCAACATTTCCCCCCTGCCCCCAACCCCATTTTTTTTAAGTGCAGTAAGCATGCTGTCCAAGAAAAATGAATTACATAGGTGTCCCCTCACTCAGCTATCAAATCCTTCCCTTCCAATATACTAAATAAAGAGAGGGGCTGTTGCTTTCATGAAAAAAAAAGAGGTAAAATCGTTTTCATGCAAGCCCATACTAGAGAATCAGGAAGGTATTCATTTTATTTTGTGTATCTAGACAGTGATTTTAATGTTATGCAAATGGAGCAGGCAATTCCTAATCTATCCTGAAATGTATGTGTCAGAGCTCTTGTGTAGTGCAGGTTACTGATGATAAAAACAAGATGTGTTTTTATACAAGGAAGGCGCATGATTACCAGCTTTAGAATTTTTTCTTTCATTACAAATTTAAAATAGGACAAGCCAGTGCAATGGAAACTGAGGGGTACCACCACAGAAAAAGCTAGTGTCTTTTCAGAGTCAAGTTTGACAAGCATTGTTTGCCTCTCTCCTTGAAATCAGAACAGCTAGACATAGTAGCAGTCTCTTAGACTTTAAAACAGGTTAAGAAGAAAAGCTTCTATTAATCCTTAGTGCATCAGTGTTCCTCATTTTTCTTTTTTTTTTTTTTAATGCAAAAAGGAAACTTATCTCGTCTAAAGAACGTCTCCAAACACTCAGTTGAGTTGAGGTTGTCATGATAAGGCAATCTACACATCAGGAGGCTTTTTCAGAGAGGAAGAAGAAGCTCAGACACAGGCAGGGTCCAAGCCTCAGACCCAACTGTCAAGGAAGCTGATGCACAAAAGGTCTTAAACTGACGTTTATGTTGCTGTCATAAGCTTAGGTAACTTAGTAGAACAATCCAAACCCTCAAATCAAGACTCATCTCGCACCTCAACTTGGCAGCCCCTCGGTTTATGTTTCCCCAGTGAAGTCAGCACCCTGTTTTTTTTTCCCCAAGCCAGCAGTTCGAGACCATGTACACACTGTGCATCCATGGAGACATCCCTCCTCTGCCTGAGCAAACTCAGATTTACTTGTGCACCCTGCTGGTTGAATCCCTACATCTCCTGTGCACTCCTGTGGAGTCAGGAAAAGTGCTCGGCTACAGGACCTGGCTTCAAGCCTCTTCCTCACTTGATTAGAGCTGTTAGGATTTAATAGGCAAAGCAGAGACAGCATTACCCCAAATGGCCAATACATGAGCAGCTCAATCAAATGACCATGTTCTCTTCCTACAAATACAGGCTCCTCTCCATAGGCAGATGGGAAACTTAAACCTAGGTCTCCTAGAGCTGTAACAGGGACTCTCAGATAAAAATCTGTGTGGGGAGAGCAGGAAGCAGGGTGAGAGGAAGAGCTTTTGCTATGTTTTATCAAGAAAAAAAAGCAGATATTGTAGGTAAAACTAAACTATCAAAGTTGATTTTGGGGCTGTGACTATCAAATACCGGGTTGTGTCTCCCAGCTGAAATGGATGAGGAAAAGGACCATAAGACAGCCATGAGCAGAGCTGAGTTGTTTCCCTCCTCATGCAATGACCTCGGTGGATTCGGTTTTCAAAAATTTAGCAACACTGCCCAGAACTGTCTGTGGCTTTTGTGTTGAAGTGACACTACAGCTCTCCCCTAAAACTAAGATTGATTAACCTCTAAGTCAATTTAGAAAGCTTCCAAAGGGCTCTGACAATACCAGAGACAATATGATGGTGTTCTTCTTACTCCTGGGAAGTAGGCAGCACATCACAGAGACAATAACATTTGCCCTAAATGGAAGCAGTCTAGGGAACTTCTGAAGTCATCATTTTTAATTCAGTACTGGAACATCCTTGGGTTGGAAAGAATATCCAAAAATGCCAAAGAAGGACCAGGATCCAGGTGTGGATCTCAAATCTCATTTCTAACCACATTAAAATTGTGCATTCAATTCCACTCTGCTTTGTCATGAGATAAACTGGGAGAAAATATACAGAAATATCAATATAGACAAGGCTTCACTTGAAGCTTTGCCAGTTGAAGGATTATCCTCTTCTAAGAATCAAAGGTAATTCTATTGTGTCCAGTGCTTCTACTACATGGTACACTATATAACTATAACCAGAGAAGATTTGAGCAAAGTCAAGGGATGGTTAGACTGACCACCGAAGACTGGCTAGAACCCAACCCAACAAAAAACAGAGAAGAAAAAAGCTGCAGGAATAAGGATCTGGAGCACAAAAACAAGGAAAACACCTCAATTTTTGCAATTTGTTTCGTGTATCTGACATGCAGACAAGCCATTCAGTTGGGTCTGCAGACTAGTTCTCAGTCAAATTCAGTTGTTTTTTTCTTTTTTTTTCTTTTGTTCTTGTTAGTGAATGGAAATGTTAATTTCAGAACAGAACCTGTTTCTCATTTAAGTCATCTCGAACCCTTAGTTTGCTTCAATCTTCTTTCAAAACTAGGTTTAAACTGCATTTATGCATCCAGTGTTTACTGAGAAGTGGTAACTACCATATACTAGATTAATCCCAAAGAAAAGGTTTTCATTAAAAGCAGGGAACACATGGCTTCCCTTATACAGGGATATCTCACACTGGCTAAATTTTCCTGGTGAAACTGCACTGACTTTTGAAAGGCTAGTATTCCAGATACCTCTGGGACACAAGGTTCACCATCTGAAAAATGACAAAGAAAACTTAAACATGAGCCCGTGTTTGAAACTGAGTCTCATTAGACAATTTGTATTGCTATGTATGATGGCCAGTTTTAACCTCAAACCTGTACAGAAAAGTTAGGGATGAAATAGGAAATCTGTAAAATATGTGTTTACAGAGTAAGAGTGAAAATGCTGATGAGCAGAAATCTGCAAAGGCCTACTAAAATCAGCTGGCACTGGCCAAGGAATCCGTAGGTCCCGTGCTATTACCAGAATGTATACTTCATTAGCCCAATACCTATACCAAAATTAAGTGCACTACATGGCCAAATAGGGCTTTACTTGCACAAACACAGGGTCTTTGATCCACTCATGTTCTTGTGTTAGTGAAAAGACAGCCATGTCTTTTTGATCAGTGAGGGTTTCAGTCTCAGCACAAAATAAGAAACTGTGCCAATATCTCTGTGTAAACAAGGAGGTACCCTGATTATGCTGATTCTACTTTGAAAAATAGGAGCAAAGAGAACAAAACAAATAACCTCCCCCAGCCATGAAGTTCAGATTTTATAGTAGAGACAAAAGAAAGACCTTTTCATTTCCTCAGAATGATCATGACTATATCAAAATCAACACTTAAAATATTTACTCAACATTACATCAACATTCATTTTGTTTTAAACAAGTTTTCTGCATGGCCAAATAGTTTGCAGACATTTGCAAAACAATTTGTCAACATTGCCTCTGAGGTGTGCTTTAATGAAAATGTGAATTTAAAAAAAAAAATATTTAAATGCAAGCTTCCCAGTGCAGTCAATAATGAATTTAGCTGAGCAAAAATATTAAATTTGAATTCAAATGAGCTGTAAATACACAATATCTATCAGGAATCTGTGAAAGTGATTTAGTAAAATAAGCAATATTCTATTACAATATGTAAAAATTAGCTGTTTGAGGGAAGCTAAGGTGTCTGGAGCCTGTTATAGGAGCTGTATACCAGGGAAGGCTTTGTTTGTCTTATGGAGTCAATGGACTTATCAGAAATACAAGCATTTATCTAAGTAATTGCATAGGAGAAAACATTAAGAGCTTGGCACATGTTAAAAATGATTCCCAATTAAAATGTTATTTAATAAACAGGCCCATTTTATTACTCATGGATTAAAAAAAAATTAATAAGTGACTGCTAAACAAGTAATTATAAGGGTAATAAAGCTCTCCATTCTGATTAGGGAAAATATTCATTTCATGACCATCCAGTGATCCATTTTCTACCACAGCTGTCAAAAGAGGCAGTCTGTAACCATTTAGAGATGTATGATTGTTGCTGCACTTATGTAATACTGCTACTACATTTTATATCACTAAAAATGCTCTCAAACTCATTTTTGGGGTAATTATAGATCAGCTTGCTTATACATTAACTGCTCTTGAGTCTTCCTTCTTGAGTCACAAATAAACGGATGCAATTTTGCTGCTGGGGTTGTGAAGCACGGCATGGATTTATAGCTCTCTGCCTCCTGTTAGCATCGCTCAAAGCAGAGAGAACTCCGAGTCAGGCAGTGGGCAAAGTGCCTTGCCCCTGCTCTCTGGCTCCAGTCAAGAAAGTCTTGGTAGAAGGTCCATACTCATGAGATGCTGATCACCCACACTTCTCACTGTTGGCTGATTTAACTTGCCATCCCTGCAGGCACCCCTGCAATACACTCCAACAGGCTGAGATAGGAAAATTGGCATGGGAAATAAAAAACTACAGAACAGGTTCAATGCCTGGTAAATGAACAGATTTTCAATCTAGGCAGAGATCAGAGAGCTGGTAAATTATATTGCTGACCCTAGTTTAAGACCCCGTTTCCTTTAATTTTTTCTGTTCAGGGCAACCTACACATGTAGCTGTTGGCACATTTCTTCTTTTTAGCTCTTTCAGGCAAAGGAGACCTGGGTACAGTGGGAAAATTCTATCTAGGCTTGGACTTTTTCAGTTGTTGGGAAGGCTAACTTCACTCACAAAAGGAAGTGCTTCCCCAGCCATTTTTAAAACAGACAGTGAGCCATCTGTCTTATCTGTGTGCATTGGTGGAAAACAGGTAAGGCATGTAAATAGATTTCCCCACAAAAATAGATTTCTTTTTTTTTCCCCAAAGGAAATAGATGGCCCATAGAAATGTGCTATCAATTATTCTCTACATTTCACTTTCTTTTTCCAATAATTTAATTATGCTTTGTGATATAAAATAGGTGAAATCCATGGACACTCAACATTGATACTGTATATCAAGAGAGGAATCGTCACTGTCCTTCCCCAAGACAGTGTCACAGGAACAAGAAGTGTTGCAATGGGAGGCTATTTTTTCAGTGCGGATGGTACAAGGGTCCCCAAAAGCCACTTGCCAGCAGCAGAGTTCAGCTGGTAGCACATCAGGAGGCTCCTCACAGAGGAAGATGGTACTGTGGTGCTTGGTGTGATAAACAGCAAAGAGAACGATTATGCTTTGTGAGGCAGAAGCTCAGTTGGCTCTCCTCCTTGATATTCACATCTTTGCATGGCATCAGCCAGTGGATTAAGAGATAAAGGCTGAACATTTCTTATCTCACTCATCAAAACTAGTGTTTTTTAAAAAATCATGCACAAGACTTCATTTCAGCTGAGAACCATGAGACCAATAAGTGATCCATACTTCTGGAAAGGGTTGAGTGAACACTCAAAATAAGAGAGGATTGTTGGGAAGTCACTGTAGAATTTTCAGTTGAAAACAGAAATGTAAAAGGACAGATGTGCAAACAATAAAAATTCAGGAAATAAGTAATTTGTTGCTGAAGGTTTAATCCTGCAGTTCTTAGTTCTAAACCATCTGGGCTAGTAGGAACAGAAAGGGAAAAAGAAAAAGGTAGAAGGTGAAGTCCTAAAGTGCCATGCCATTTATTTTTATTTGATATACAAATGACAGCATCTATGTTTGGTTGAACTTGGATACCATGTAAGGAAAGTTTGTTTTTCAGCTGAATCTTAGAGAAGATTAGTAGTCCTGCTGGCATACTTAAAAGGGAGATGGCAAGTGTTAAAATTTTTGTCATGAACAACAAGAAAAAGGGAAGAATTTCTTAACTATAAAATGCAGGAGATGAATTCTCAGAATTAGCAACCTCTTAACCAATGTCCTGATTCCCAGTATTAGATAGTATTTAGGAAGTGACTCTAAAATTATACTCATATGAACAACTTTGTGTATTTAGGGCCCTACCTGTGTTCCTTCACTATGTGCATTCTCAGTTCTGCCAGTCTGAAAAAGTATTATGAAGATCATCAGCATAAGAAAGGAACACAGGGATTTAACAGCAAGATGCAAGAAACTGCTAGCTGCCCACACTTTTAAAAACTTGGTTTAATTTCAGGTGCATTTGAGAAGCATTATCCCTTAAAAACAATTTAAGAAGGAACAACTTCAAAAAGAATTACCAAAAGGCAATAGTTAATTTGGAGAATTGTAGAAAATACAGCACTCTACATCATATCCTGTGGGTTGGGCTGGAAAAACAAAAGTATCCAGATTCTTTCTCTTAGTTTTTGACATTTTTCTTTTGAAGGAAAAATACTCCCAGTGAAAAATACAGTCCCAAGCACTACTCCAGAGAGGATGAGCGCAGGTGTTCCATTTCTCACTCTGATGAGAGAACAGGACACGAATAATATTCTCCCTTTTACAAGAGGATTGTTTGTTCCTACTTTTTTGCCATTGCAAACCTGGAAGACTGACCTGCTTTCTTTGAGAATTTTTCATTTAAGAATTTTAATTATTGTTTAGAACATACTGTATTTTGCCAGGTAAGATTATAATAAGAAATTTAGATCCTATTTGCAGGAGCATCTTGGAAACTAAAGCAATTATTTCTCTAAATAGACTTCAGCTCTCAACTGCGTATCGGCAGCAGCTGCTCACTGTTCAATACAATAGATACCCTAGCCAAAGATCCATGCTTATACAGTTCAAAAGGGACAAGAGGCATTCTTTTATTTAGGTCTCCTCTGTTCCTATCATTGCACTAGGCTGGTGTACTTTTATGGGGAAAAGCGTAGTCAGCTAGAGACCTTCTCCTCTGCCTCCTTATTGCCATAGTATTTCCCACCCACTGAAGCATGAGATGTTCCAGATGAGACAGAAAACTCCAATGGACAGAAATTTCTTGTTCTTCAGTTTCTGCTCTTAGACCAGATCATCCCAAACTCCCACTCACTGCTTTAGGAACCAACAGTGGATTCACACATGAAAGCTGCCCTGGTTGCAAGGGCTGGATGTACTTAGAGGGACATTTCTACCACCCATGCCCTCTTGATGTTAATCTCCCTCAGTTAAGGCCCCATGCCTTGAACCACTGCAAATGTCACGTACAGTAAGATTATGAGCGGAATCCTACAAACTTTACAATCATAAGGCAGGAAAACTTTCTTTATATTGAAAATGGTGCTTAATTAAGAAAAAGCATAGCTGTGGAAGGCACTTTAAGAGTGGTTTGGTAGTTCAACTGACATGTGATGTGATACTGTTATATGATGTCATCTATGGAATATAACTTTTTCCCCCGGGGTTCTGTTCAGAAAAACAATCAAGATCCTAAGTCACTCTCCACATTCCCACACAAGTGATTCTCAGATCTATTCACGCCCTTTGATAAGAAACATAGGGGACAAGATATGTCTTAATATCTACATAAACAAAACAAAAATATGGACTTGCCCTAGCAAGTCCTCAGCTTCTCCCTGAAAGTAACTTAAAAGAGTGTCATGGGTTAACCCCAGCTTGAAGTTTTAGTTTGAGAATTCCAGCAGTCTATCCCAAGGTTACTGGTGCTCTGTATTTTATTGCCGCTGATAAGTGCGGGGGCCACCACTCCTCCTCCTGTTTTTCAGTTTTCTTTGGAGAGAAATGGAGCTAAGGAAGTGATGCTGCTGCTAAATGCTGCGGTCACTTCCTCCAAAACTTAATAGAGCCAATCAATCGATTGATTTGAATATTGACAGCTTTATGGAACCACTCAAAAATAGTTAACGCCTTGTGAATGCCACTTTTTAAAAGATGAAAAGGTGGGAATAGCTCTCTTGCTCTTCCGGCCTTGGCACAGGTAACAGCAGGGCCCGCTCAGCACGGTGGGGCTGGGCCGGCCCCAGCGGGGCCCGGCTGGGCCCTGCTGGCAGCAACCTGGGGGAGAGGCCGGGCCCAACTCCGCCGCGCGCCGCACGGAGGCCTGGCAATATTTTCAGCTGCTCCTGCTCCCCCGATGAAGGCTGGAATCATTCGGAGACTCTATCCACCTGCTGCCACCAGCACGAGAAAGACTAACCCCTTCAGTGCTGTAAGTTTCCCTTAGAGAGATGAAACCTGCAATGACCAATCCTTTCCCAAGAAAGGCAAAGACACATGAATAGACATAATGACTAGTGACACCTAAGTCACTGATAAAAAAAGGCTAAGGCCTGGAGGGAAGAGGTGGAGGAGATGCTTAAAAGCTGAAATTCTTTTGTAAGCTACGGTGAATGGACTCAGATACTAGAGTTTCCCTTGTAATTTCATAATAAGCTTGGGGGGGAAAAGAGCTTTCCAGCTGTTTGTGCTACAATGAATAAATGAGGTAAACTCGAAAAACCTCTGTTCCAAGTGAGAGGGTTACAATGGATAGATGAGGTGCAGAAGGGAACTTCATTTCCTAGAAATGAAGATAATTTTGAATCTTGTTCCTCTCCCTTCTTCTTTCCTGGACTGCTTTACACTGAGGTGAACGAGGCCCAGCGAGGAAGGCCCACCTTGTCCCCCTGCTCAAAGGGAAGAAATTGCCTACGGAAGGACTTTAAATTTTGTTTTCACAGGTTTTTCTCTCTATAGCGAGGGGGAGGTTTGTCCCAGAGATGGATGAAGAGAACTCTTGTGTTTTTTCTGGAATTGCTCGTCCTTAAACTTGTACCCCAGTGGCTGAACGTGAACCCTCGAGACCAGTTGTGGAAAACCTGCCATCGAGGGAAAGGGACTCACACCTGCCAATAGTAACCCACCCCTGGTAGCTGTTGGTGCCGTGAGAAAATTGTCCTCATGGTAAAGTGCCATAGCAACAAAAGAGACTCCTCTCCTTACGTGGACTGATGAAAAGTTCTTTTAAAGTAGTCAACTAACTGAAATGAAACTCAATTTGTGTCTTTATGTTGGATAAATTGGGGGAGGTGTTGAAAGGAGAAAGGGAGTGGTTTTGGTTTTTTTTCCTTTAATTCCTTCTTATTTCTTTTTACTTTTAGTTTTAGTAATAAACTTCATTGCATTCATTAAAGTGTAGTGCCTGCTTTGTATTCCTCCCTAATTCTTATCTCACAGAAGGGACAAATGTGAACCAACCCACTACAAAGAGGGAAAATTTGGGGGATTTAGTAGAATATTGTATATGAAATTATATTTGACTTCCACATACTAGCAATTCAGGAACCATTGCTGATTAATAGATACTCTATACATTACAGATGAAATACAGGTCTTCTCTGGCTATGGGTACATCAGCTTCTTGCTCAGCATAGTAGTATCTAATATCCACATATTAATTCCTTAAAACATTTTTACACAAAGTGTGGTCTTCAGCAGCTCAGGGCCTACTGGAAAGTAAATAACCACTGTAGCAGTTCTTCAGTGAATGCTTCTAGGACTGGTGCCTGAAAAACAATAACTGTGTTTGACCACTGCAGTGACCACTTGTAGAGTAAGACATCTGAGAAATTCAGGATTTTGGGTTTGTTATTTTAACCTGAAACTCAAAGTTTAAAAAGCAGACTAGATTCTTCTGCTAGATACCTGAGCATTCACCTGGATCTCTACTCAGCATTGTTGGAGGCACCAAAAAGACATCTCTTAAAATAAAGTCCTAGAAGAAACAAGCCTTACTCTGCAGAAAATCCAGGTAACAATTTCATCTTTACGGGTCAAGAAATTGCAAAACAAGCCCGAAAAGCCACTAGTTCAGTCCAGACAAAAGAAGAAGCATTGGTAATAGGGCAAATGGATGCCAACAAAGAACACATGCACAACAATCCAAATCCAGTGTTTTCATTGTGGAGCAAATAATGAAAAAGGGGTGAAAAAATGCCTTGACATAAGGCAGGAGTGGAAGTGGCAAAGGAAATCTAACCACTTCACAGTCTGCACTGGAGTCCCTGCTGAATGAACTGTCAAACCTGACAAGAAAATGCATCACTGAACTCAGAAAACTCATCAGTCAGAAAATGTTGACATTGACTATGGACCTGAATTGATCCAAACCCACTAATTATTGAAAAGAAGTCACTGATTGTTCCCATTGGTAAGCTACTTAGTTGTGTCTTCTCTCTTACCTCAAACAAGATGAGAAGCTGAGATGGGAGGATGAGATACTGAGCGTCTGCTGGGTGACTGAACAAAAGATGGGGAAGGGATAGATTCAGGTAATAGTTTTGGAGGTCCTGCCCTTGACCTCAGAAGTGATGACTCCATCAGATGAAAAAAGCTTTAAAGAAGTGTCTGTGGGATCTCTGTGGATCCCAGCAGCTACTACCCACACGTTTGAAACAAAAAGGTTAAGATGCAGGGTAAGGCTGGGTCAAGCCAAGCCATAGGTGCTGACAGACACTGTGAGGAAGGCAGGTTTTCCCAGCAGAGGAACAGAGGGCTGTGGAAAAGGAGAGTGGGTGTACTGTCTTGCGAAAACATGTTTTTGTCTCTTGCTAAGGGCCCAGGATAGACACCACCATGACCAAGCACCAGGTGGGAGAGGAGAGTCAGAGCAGTTCAGAGCTGGTGATGTTTCCAAGATCCGTAGCTGCGGTATAGAGGAAGCTGTGTGCTCTATGGCAGGGGAGGAGCCATGCTTGGAAGGTAATTGAGTCTCCAGGGTGAAGAGGAACCTTTCTCAGCAAGTTTAAGAGCAGATGTCAGCTTGGCTTTATATTTACACATAGAAATACACCTGACACAAGCGAGAGAACCTGTCTCTTGGTCTCACATAAAAAAACATGTTTAGACTGCTCACAAAGCAGTGAGACACCCACCATGATTACAGAAGACCTTACAGCTCCTCTAAGTCTGCTGTTCAAAACCCACCCCGAGAAGAGATTGAAACAGAGTAACATCTAGTAAGGCATAGGCTGTCCCATGCCCCCAGGAGCACCAGGAGCACCCCTGGCTTCCAAAATGTAATATCCAAGAAAGGTAGCTCAGTCCAAATGCACACAAATGGATCTGTAGCCTTCAAATCAGTTGCAGTAACATTTGTTGCTCTTCAGTATATAACACAGCAATGGGAAGGGAGAGATGTATTCCACTGATGAGGGCGGGAGTATTTTGAAAAAGAACTGATGTCAAGTCATGTAAAAAGAAGCTGTGAATGTCAAATTGTCCATGATTGCCAACAGGCATGCAACACATGTTCTGTAAAGTGCTTGGGTAACAGGAAAAGAGAGGACATTATTTTATCATCAGGAAATAGGAGATCATGAAATAGATGCCAAATAAAGAATGCAAGTTGCAGCCTAATAAAACAGTTCCTCTTTTCTACCCCACTTTTTTCCTTTCTAATTCTGAAACATAGTGTCTTGTCCAATATACAACTCCTTTTTCATTTTATTGGGTTTGAAAGATAAAACTACCCAACAAATATACCAGTCACATGTATTCTATTGAAATATGAATGATATGTAAACTTTGCTTATTTGACATCATAAAGCTGCATAACGCTCCTTGAGCTGGAAATCAGTACTGCCCAACCCAGTGGAGCTTGATTCACATACAAACTCACAGATGTTCCTTGAATTCTAAAACCAGCAAAGGAAGGTTTTTCACCTAAGAAAACTTGTGTCCAATTCCTCATTTAGCTCTACTTCTGTGAACAAAAGCATTATCCCATTGTAAAATTAGCTTATGAACATACCTTCCTCACAGAAGGAATCTCTGTCTGAGAAAAAAAGGATTTTTTTGAAAAGTGCATGCCAAGTTACATGGAAGCTGCTCTAATCATTGTTCAGTGGTCATGGTTAGCCATCCAACTTAACATATCATCTAAAGGGAGAATAAATTGCAGGTCCCATTCAAAGCTGTGTGAGATTTCCTTCGCAGTTTCTCTGTTTAATGTCTTTAATTTAAACTCCCTATCTTAAAAAAATATTAACACACCACTCATTTTCCCCTAAATTTTCCCTGAGCTTCCAAGGCTGAGAGATGCTTGGAGCAGGCTCTCCTTCTTTGCACCAGTTTGTGGAGAACTCAGCCCTTCAAGCTAGAAGGGCAAGTAAGTGTCAGTCTCAGTGCAAATAAAAGTCATTCATTAGTGCAGATAGACACTTCCAATTAAAAAAACCCCAAAACTCTGTTAAGAAAATCTCAAACCCCCAAAACACCAAAAACCAATCCACCAAACTGTTAAAAAAAAAGTCACTTGAAATTTGTGTCTTTCTCCATTACCAGATTTCAATTTGAGAGGAGGAAAGTTCTGAGAGTTGAGGAATACTATCTGGTCAACTATATAGATTATAACAATAATACCTACTGCAAGAGACAGATAAATCCAGTAATGACAAAGCATTCAGCCATAGGAAATTTCCTATTACAAATCACTGGAATACATGACTCTTCCTACATCATTTCTGCCCAACCTATTTGGAGATTGTCTCTGTACACACTCTGCCAGCTCACAAAGGGGAGCTGCAAACATATTCACAATTTCCTCTATCTGACACCTTTCAGTCCCACCTTTCCCCTCAGCTTCAGTCAGACAGCTCAAGCTTTCATTTAAAGCAAAAGCCCCACTCCACCTCCACACAAGTATTAACAACACTTATTTTTGCACCAGCTCTTTCCCTTGCACTGCCACTGAGAAGTTTGCTGGATGTGACAGCCGAAGCTGACCCATCTCTTCCCAGTGCCTCCCAGGTTCAGGATGCACCAGCTCACTCCCACACGGCTCATTTCCTCCCCCATCTCGGTTTCAGCACCTCCCACTGACCTCGGGAGGAGAGTAAGAAGCCTTGACTATATATAGTAAGGTGCTGAAACCTTTCTCACATAATCTGTGTGGGCAGGAGGAGGGAGACGAGAACACTGAGTATTGCACCCTTCTTGGAAGGGAGCACATTCTGACTTGCCTCAAAAAAGTTGCTCTTCCTAAACATCAACAGTTTTAGTGTAAATAGTTTGGAATATACCCACATTTGCTGGGTGACTTGTAAATTTGAGCAATTATGCATCTCTGAATGGTCTTTTAGTTATGGACACAGTGTTTTAGTATCTCCACAGTGAAAAGGTGGTTAAAATGAAAACTACATATTACTCTAAATTTGAAGTTGATCTTAAACATCAGTTACTGTAAGTGTCATATAACTAGTGCCAATGCTCATTGTACCACTCAACTTCAGATCTTATTGAGAAACTGTTCTCCTTCTGAGGAACTAATAAAAAATTCCAAAACCAGCCAATACACCCCCAGCACGCAATAAAAGCTTTCTAATAACAGATTTCAAAATATGAAATTTTTAATCTGTCTTGTGTTTGCTTTTTCAGCCATTCTCTCTCACCTACTCCATGCTCCAAATATTCACCAGACATGAACAATTTGCATATAATTATAATTCTTAATAATTCAGCAATAGAAATCCATGGGGTTTTTTTCTTTTTTCAAACTACTTTCTCCAAAATTATTTTTATCATTTTGTAAATCCTCCAGCTGCACTAGAAACAGCCTTGGCTGACAGAGACCACTCCTAAACTGCCTTTCTCATACGCTGCATGTTGCCAAAAAACGGACTGGAGTGGTTGTTTGCAGCACTCTGGCACGTATATGTGGCAGTGCTGGAGTTAGCATCTCACCCTTAACTAATGCACTAGTAGTGGTAATTTTGGAAGTAACGGGTTTCTCAGCTCAAAAATGCTCCCATTTGAAACAGAGTTTTGCACTAACTTGGCTGAGTCTTTTCCCATCTAAGTGTCTTGCTCTCTGCATTACACATGGACCATTAAGCCTCCTACTTCATCCATACAGACTTATGTGAGGTGACACTTAGGAATAAACAGCCTTAGGCTTGGATTCTGAGAGTACCCAATCACTGCTCCCATGTAGCTTGAGACTACACCTTTGCCTCTGAATTCCACCCTTTTTCCTGAAAGCAAAAACCTAGACAGTGTCCTGCAGATCACAGGCATTCAGGCACAGAGTTTCTCTGGAACACAGGTACAGCCTGAGTATGAGAACAAGCACCATGGCAGCAGCACCTCAGTGAGCTGTGTGAAAAAGGTGAGCTAATGCACAGGTTATGAAGAGTCATCTTTTAAAATCCAGCCTTGACTGTAATGGCATTCTGGCCTCTCTAGGAAAAAATGCAAGCTATATAATAGCACTCTGGGTCAAAAATAAACTTTTAAAGAAATAAAAAGAAAAAAAATCTAATCAGAAATCATGATCAGCTATCCTCTTATAAGTTGATCTTATCAGGGTTGAGTCACACCAACTATAAACTAATCTCCAGGAAACAAGCACCCCCTTTACTCTTTCTCTGGAAACTCTTTGCAAGCAACACCTATTTTTTGCCTGTGTGTCACACAGAGACCGTATGAAATAGTAGAGAAAACAAAAAGCAACAGTGAGGCATCAGCCAAAGTGATGTTCTGAATTACTACCACATTATTCTTCAAACAGATATTCCTCCAACAAGATAAAATTTGCTTGGGTTCTCCATCAATCCTTTGATTCTGCTTGTGCAGCACAGGTGGAGCCATGAGAGCTCCATGTCTCATTTTTTCCCTCAGAGAATTCCCCTCCTCGTGGGGATCCTCCACAGCTGGGGAGCTGGCAGCAGCTTTTCCTGTTTCCTGTTTCTACAGCAGTTTTAGTACCTCCTGCACTGGATTGAATGCTGCAAGGCAGAGTGGGAAATTATGGACCAGAGAGGTGGGGAGGAAGCATCTTTAGGAGGAAGCAGAGGCAGAAGCTTTTCAAAGGATGAGAGAATGAAAAGGCCAGGTAGCAGATCACTAGAGGAGAAAATACACTCTAGGTCTTTAGATGATAAAAACAATGTACAGAAGCCACACAACTGTAACTAACAGCTTTCAAGGCACAGACACACAAGAAAAAAAATAAATTAAAAAACCTCCAGCTTTAGCTGATGTTCAGAGCAGTTCCTGGCAGCTAGCAGAACTAGAAGCACTGCAAGAAGCTCAACAGACTCACATATTTAAAGGGATAATACTGAAATGCTGCATGATGGGCGAAGAACTAAAGAAAAAAGTAAATTTCCTATAAGAATGGAAGACCAAGGGCATGATGCAATAAACTCCATTATAGCCGTACACCTGAGGAATTAACTACAGGTCAGATTTTAAAATCAGTGCTTAATAAGTTTTCTCCAAAAAGTTTACAGCAAGAGGACATGGACCTACTTACTCCCGTCCTAAAAAAACCCCCCAAATATTAAATGACTATGCTATAGATGTAATACTAGAATAATATTTTTGTGTTTCTCCTGAGTATGGAGAGAAGGGCTATGATTCCCCATTGTCTTGTCTCTTGTAGACTCCATGAAAACAAAGTGCAGAGGAGACTGGGTGCACTGCTGTAGCTGTATTACCAAATATCCTAGTGTGAAATATTTCCAGTGGAGACTGTCCTCTGCTTGTGTATTTCCTGATGGGGATTACGTATAGTATCATGCAGCTCTCTAGTGTAATCATAAGGATGTACTACAATTATATATTGTGTACACACTCATGGGAAAGTATACATTTTTTATTTTGGATTAAAATCCTGCTCCAATGAATTTGTTGTCCAAGTTTCTTCCAGTTTAAATGGCAATATTTTTTAATGCAATATTTTGTGGTCTTTCTCATTTCTAGCTAGTACAAGTCTTCAGGAATGTGCAGTACAGGCTAGTTTTAATTTGTTAGTTCCAAAGTCAGACTTTGGGGGGCATGTGCAAAAAAAAGTCAGTACACAAAACTGAGCTGCCTTTAGTGTTAAGCCTCACTAGATGTGTGAATTTGGGCAAATATCTGCTTTTTTGCCTTAGTTTCCCCAAAATTAATGTAGGGCTCTATTGATGAAAAGTCCTGTAAAAAGTACAAGGAGTTATTATTGCTATATACTAATTAACACTTCAGGGAACTGTAAGAAAAAGCATAAAAAGTGGCCTAGCTTCTGATCTCCCAGCTGGACTGACTTGAGGTACTTTGGCAGAACAACATAGGAAAGCTTTGGGCTAGATTTACAAGAGGCACTGGGGTACACAAATCCAGCAATAATGTGCTACTGGTATCCATTCCATTCAACACCAAACTCTAACCCTACTGATACTTTTGTTTCTTCCAGGCAAACCCCTGATCTCCAGGCACATCTTACAATTCTTAAGAGTCCAGATTCCTCTGAGCAGCTATGCACTTCATTCCTGCCAATTCATGGTGGGATTCATATTACTTTATGTCAGCAGCTTTTAGTATAGCCAGTCCTATACAAAAGGACAAATGGCAGTAGTAGGCTCATTTTACACACTGAATAAATTAAATAAATTGCTCAGCTAGAATACAGAAAATGCAAATTTAGATCCTACCCTGAGAGATGCAGAGCAAGCACTTTGCAAATGTCACTCTCATTCTTCCTCTAGATCACACCCAGGGAAACTGTCTCCTCAGCAGACCTGGGCAATGGATTCAAAGTGATCATTGCTCATGGTTTCCATACCTACCCTGCTGTGGTTTTAACTTACCAGAAGAGAAGTGATTTTGAGGTAAATATTATTTAAGTCTTGAAGAAGGAGCATGGGATAATTTCAACATCTGTTTCCATCTGGAGAGATTTGAGAAGGTTATATCAGTATGAGTTTGACCTGTGTCTTTGCTTTGCTACAGCACTGCTCTGGTATGCATTCAGTAAATTCCCTAGTAAAAGACATGGAGGCTACAGGAGGGCTTCAAAATTATTGAAAAGCTTTTTAATATGTAAGGAGGTGTGAGGAGGTGTGAAATGAGGAAGCAAGGCACAGGTGATAGTGGACTCCATAGCACTGCCTTTAACTTGAACACAGCTCAAAATTTCTAGGCATGTTGTGTGTTCATTCAATGCAGTATTTTCCCATATGACATCTCACATTAGTGAAGCTGGAGTCAATTTGGACATGCATGGAAGCAGCTGGAGGTTTGCAGTATGGGCGATCATATGTTGTATGGGCTGTATCACTTCTGCTGGATAAAGTCAGAGGGCAGTGCTGAATGCCACGTCAACTGGGACTGACTACCCAAGTATTAATGACTGCTTAACTGTCATTTCCTAGATTTTTAGTGCATTCACTGTTAGGAAATCTGAGAAAAATTAACTTTCACTTAGCATGTTATTTTTTATGAAAAAAGCCTCACAGTAAAAACCTTACCAAATAAATTGTTATAGACATTTACCAAATTCTTTGCAGGGACAGTCTTTATCTCTGGGCTGCTGTGAAGCAATAAAGAGCAAAAAGAGCTGGTCATTGACCTAACCTGTCAGTTTCCCTTAAAAAGCAGGAAACAGCAGAAAGAAAAACTTCGTACCTGTTTCTGACTGCCTTCTCTCTGTCTCTATTGGTTCCTTTGACAACATTCAAAGTTTGATCAACCCCTTTCCTTCCTTATGCCACCAAAATAGAATAAGCTTCTAGAACCAGAGATGAGCAAGCGCCCCTCTTGTGACCAATGACCAGATTTGTTCCTGAAATTTGTTAATAATAATGACAAATAAACACAGGCTGATCAGCTTTAGAAAGTGTAGAATCATTTGCCTTCCCAAAAGCCATTTCTGGCCATCCTTTTCTCATGATTGTAATTGATGGCAATCCTGTGCCATGTGTTCTGGGATGACCCTGCTTGGGCAGGGAGGCTGGACCAGATGATCCACTGTGGTCCACTCCAACCTGGCCCATTCTGTGATTCTGTGATTGCTACTGATAGTAATGTCTAAATTTTTCTGGAGAAAAAGAGTGGCACTTCTAGATTGTTTTGCATGCAGTTAGTAAATGAGTCAGCACCTTCTTGTAAAACAGTAGTAACTTCAAGTGTGCTGAATCACAGTTTCAAAGGTACTCTAAGGTTCTCTTATCTGCACAGGCAACACATTTTTTGTTTGCTTCAGCAGGGAGGCTATTGTTCTGAGACTTAAAAAAAAAAAGGGGTTGTGGTCTCATGTCTTATTCGAGAGCAGCATTTAACTGTTTCAGTGCATTGCATCTGCATCTTCTCTTGAGAGTTTTAATATATTCTTCTAAGTGATGGCTAAAATCTCCCAGAGGTAAATGTACAGCCCACCCAAACTGCTAAATCCATGTTGTCACAGGCTTTGTTAATGAGTGTGGGCAGGAAAAAAAAAGTAACCATGAAAAAAAACCTGAATGTTTAGTATAGATTTAAAAAAAAATCTTTGAACATGAGGTATTGTTTCTTCTGGAATGAAATTTTCCATTCCTCAAATGTTCCACTCCTACAAAACCTTAGGCCCCTCTATGCCACCTTGACGTTCCCATGTGTCTCTCTGACATTCTTCCCTCCTCTTGCTCAGTTCCCACAACCCTTGCACACTTAGCTGAGATGGAGGCAGTGTGCTCGGGGGCTGCCTCTGAGTGACACGTGTTGGCAGGCTAGCAATAAGCACATGTTGCCTGGTCACCTGCCCTCTGCCGTTACTTTGGACTCTTTTCTACATACAGGCATGAATTCCCTAAAATGGCTGGTAGGAACTTAATATATATTATGATCCCTACATCACATCAACTTTAGCTGAAAGTCACCAACCAGTTTGCCTGCTGCCTAAGGTGGAGCACAGCTCCATAATTGTCATGCTCTGAAGAAGGAGGCCAAGAATAAAGGAAGATCGACCATAAACTCACTGCGGATGAGGAACATGGTAAACTTAGGTACTAGAAAAGTGAGATTAAAGTTTAACAAATGTGTTAATCTTATGTTGGCTAAACCTGCATTTCACAGTCTTTCTTCATTTCCCTGATTTTCCTGACAAGATAGGGGCAGCATAGCTCTAGAGGAACCAAGAGCATTAAGTACTTGGGCTGGTTTTTTCTCCCTCTCTACAAACTGTCCTGTTCCAGATGAAAAGAAATCCAGGTTTTTTTCACCCCATGGTGGGACTTCGTTATATCACAATCTGTCCTTTGTGAGCCAAACCCTCTTCATGTTGTAACCACTGGCAGGAGTGACTTCACTGGGAGAAAGAGGTTCCTACATCCACACTGCCAAGTGAGTTCAGAGTTGGGGGCTCAAGTTTTTCTCAACACCAGGGCTGATTTCCAAACTCATGAAATCAATCCCGTGCAATTTTCCCACAAGCTCATGTATGGAAAGCACAAACATATTTCCCTATAGAGGTAAAAGTATGCAATCACCCTATCTACTTTAAAGATATAATAAAGTCTGCACTTTAGCATTCATTCTATCATCCAGTGCTTTGGTATTAATAATTTTGTTGCTTGCTTTTTACTCAGGGATTGTTTGGTAAAATCTTTCCTTCATATCCTCAAAGGAAATCAGAATAAACGATTGCCAAATGCCACATTTCCCATTGGGAAACAGCATTCTCAGCCATCTGAACACTTGGTGTACCACCAAACAGCAAGGCTGTGCTGCAGATAGTATTTATAGTACATTTTATGAGACCAAAAGTTGTCAGTTAAACCACTAGAAGCTAATAAATGGGCCTAGTGTCATTTGAGTTGTCAACAGGATATAAGCTGATGTAAGAGGAACACCTACATTTTGTAGGCTTCTTTTCATGAATAAATGTACCGTTGATAGTCATGCTTGACTTTGCAGGAATGTTTTGAGTAAGGAATATAGTAATTTCCTCCACTGCAAAAATAATGATCATCAGACCACTAAAAGACAGTGACTCTACAGGCATGCCTAATTCTAGAAAATGATCTTGCTCAGAAACCTCTGTTTTACAGTAAGAGTTCTTACATACTCTAGGTTTTTTTTTCAGTGAGAGACCTAGCAATAGAAGAATCAAAACATTGAAAACTGTCTCTATGATGGAAAAGGTGAATGCTAAAACACACAGAAGAGGGAACTATTATTTCATTTAAATAAACAGAAAACACCTTTGAATTAACTCACAGTTTTTCAATGCATTAAAGTCAATGAATGCATTGTCTAAAGTGTTGTGAAATTGCATTTTTGTATATGTGTATTTATACATATTTATATATGTAATGTATATATATGTATAACAATAGTGAATCCTTCTTTCAGTAAAAGAAATCAAATTCTCTGTTGATGTGATTCCATTCTTTGTCCCTTCACCCCTCCCTAAATCATGTGCTGTGAGAGTAACTACTTTATGGAGCTCCTTTTAAGAGGTAGGTGAGTGTCCAGAGGCAGTGGTTCTTATCTCCCTTCTATGATAAATACACAGCACCAAGAAACAATGGATGAAATAAAAGTCCACAAGGTTTGAATCTGCCAGTTTCAGATCAAGTACTCTGAGAATAGAAAGGAATCTCTTTCTTTGTTGGTCCTACTTCTGGTTATCATTAATACTTACCTGCATGATGAAAGTAAATCAAACTGATTACAGATCCCTAGGATAAAATGGAGTCAGTTTCTGTAAGCTGAAAAATTTCAAATTTTCACTGACAGAACAGCCTGACGCTCTTGTAAGTTAAAGTTTTGAAAGTTTAACACAAACATGTAAGTGTACTTCATCCCATCCTAGAATTACGAGATAAAGTGCAGATGGCATCCCAAAAATGTAAATTACTATCTGCTCAAAGAACATGTGCTTTTAAACAAAGGCAGAGATTTCCCTGAAAAGGGAGGCTAAGGAATTTGCCTGTGCACACACTTACAAGAAGAAATCTGTGCCGTGCTCTTTTCAGTTTGGAATAGGAAGTATATGTGAAAAATATGGTCGGAAAGATTTTTCTAGAAATATATCAGCCTGTTTGAAAAAAGGAAGTAGTGAGATTCTCAATAAGTAGCAGAATTTTTAATGATTTCTGCTATTAAAATTTAGATAGGGTTCCAAAAAAGTTCCAGTGAGCCTTTTAGCTATGCCTTTCCTCATTAATTCTTTCTTCTTCAACAGAGAGAAAACATTGCAGTGTTCAGTATGAGCTCTGAACTTATGTTGATTTGATCTTAAAATGACAGGAAGTTTGAAGAAACTTGTATTTAAAGCTAGGAAGAATGAGTTCATCATCAAGAGCCTCTATTCCTATGATTTGCCAAAACAAAACACACTGACAAAGGAGAAAGCCAAATCTCAGAGATGAAACAGAAATTTTAGATTTCTTCCACATTGAACTTGAGATAATAAAGAAAATAATAAAAAAAGACAACATGAAGAGTACACTTCTTTCTGATAGAGCAATTTGTCCAGCACACCTGGGATTTTGCAGTGGTATTTATCAGATCATGCAAGAGTATGGCTGGAGCAACAGCTGACATTAAGTCAGAATTGATGGTAGGATGGAGCCCCACTAAAAAACTCAGGTCATGTTTGCATTTGCATATGGAGATAGAGCCCTCTAGCATGGACTGACTTAGCCAAGACATCTTCAGTCCAGCAGTGCCGCAGCAACAGCAGAGTCTCCAGCACAGGCTTGCCCTGGCTGCCCCTGGGGCTGCAGGCAGATCCGTACAGACCACAGCAATTGACGTTTTGCTGACGTGGTTACAGTGGCACTGGGTACTCAAGCTCGACTGCATCAAGGCAGAGCTGGAGCTGTGACCAAGCACAGCACACCTCAGCTGCTGCTCACCGAGTCCATACAGCTTGCTCTGGGCTCGACTGATTATGCTGGTAGGGAGAATCTTCTTTATAAAGAACATCTCTGGCCAAGGCCTCTCTTTGACAAACAGACAGCACAACAGAGCTACTATGCTGGCTTCAATCCAACCCAGGACTCCTTTGATACAGAGGGAACTGCTGAGTTGCAGGCTTTCTTTGTCACTCTGGTATGGAGAGATGCAAACTCGATTCCATGTGACCCCTTCCTGCATCCCATATTAAGGCAAGGTGCTTATTAAAAACACCTTTATGGGAAATCCTGCCAGTTTAGGTCAGCTGTGAAGCTGGGTAGCCCTGGGCATTTGTGCTTTGTATAAATATGTAATTTTTCATAGGCAAATGAACACAATGAGTTATCGCTAAATATATTTTTTTTTGTCCTTTTATATTTGTTGGATTCCCTTTGCCATAAAATCAAACGAAGTTGCCTTTATGCTAGTCGTCTTGAAACTAGAAATGCTCATTACTAGACACAAATGACTGATATTCAAAACTGCATGCTATTCTTCATTCCAAACTGGAATGAGTCACTATCTGGGACGTTTATCCTACATCCGTAATTTAGTTCCTGCTTGAAAGCATGCAGCAGGAATCAGGATCTCGCCAAAAGTACCTGATACCAGAAGTTACTTCTGTCCCTAGGTAAAGAATTAGGATACACAGGCAGAAAGCTACATTTGCAGAACAAAGATTGACACATTCCCCTTGTTACCTAGCAGAGTTCACTGCTCTGACTGGGGCACTCAAATCCTTATATCATGCATGCAGAGAAGTCTGTGACTAGCACAGCACCCCACAAGAATCGCTGGCTGTCTGGGGTACACAAAAACTGCCAAGGAGGGGAGTGCAGCTGCAGGCCCAGCTAGGAGAACAGGAGGCATTTTTCCTACAAGCAGGAACCTCTCCCCCTGCCCCAAGAACACACTACAAAGCTGTGGACCAGAGATTTGAGACAAGCACCTTGTCAGAAGGTCTGCAACCTCACTTGTAACTAAATGCTTGCAGGGATCTTTCAGAATGCAAGTTTTTTTCATCTGTGAGAACTCAGAATGGATAAGGGAAAAGGACCACAGTGAGTCATCCTGTCCAACCTCCCTCCTCAACAGGGTCATCCTGCAGCACATTTCCCAGGATTGCATTCAGACAGTTCTCGAATATCTCCAGATATTCAGTTCTAACCTGCGTCTCTGGAGAAAGTGCCTTGCTGATCAGACATAGGTTAATTTGTATCTAAAGCTGTCTTAATTCTATGTTTTATTTTCAATGGGTTAGGGAAGTAATTGTGGGTCAAAAGATGTCTCCCTAACTTGGAGCCTCTGTCTCCAAACTGGAGAGAAATCTCAGTGGTTACTAAATAATAAATGTCTAAACACACATCTACTAGATCTTCTCTTATCAAGCTCTAAACTATCCACTTGATTTCACAACAGAAGCATTTCCATGTGCTTTTAGACATCTTCAAACTGAAGATTATGATGATTCATTTTTATTTCTTCACTTGCGGGAAATTTCTTTGAAATTAAGACATAGAAGAACAGATCACTGGTATATCAAATTGCTACTGTAAAAGGAAGAAAGTGAATCTGTGTGAGTGAATTGAGATATAAAAGGGAAGTAGTAGGAGAAATAGAAAGCAAAGAGGATTTCAACAATTTTTTAAAAATATTTTCCTTTATTTGGTTACAAGGATGGATTTACTTTAAAAATAACTAAGTTTTCAATGGAATAACTATCCTAAGCAGTTATCTATCTACTCTCTAGCATCTAGCTACCAATCTACTAGTTTGATTCTTTTCAATTACTTGCACATCTTGCAGCAGACTGACTGCTCCAGGGATTTCACTGCCTGAATTCTGTGACTTTAGTGAGAAACTAGCATGGCAGTCTTCTTTATCAATCGGTGTCATAGTGTGATATTGTACCTTTGGCTCTGTTTTCAGTGCAGACATGGTTCAAGTACATTATCTATCTGCCAGCAAAAGGGCCTGTTCCAAGCCCACAGAAGTCAGGAACAGCCTTTCTGCTGGTTGGCCACATCACAATTAAATAAAGTTCTAACACAAATAAATCAGAATATTTAACAGTATGTAAGAATGCTAAATTAAGATGGATCTCTCTTGAGGAGGCTTTTTTTGTTATCATTTTAATGTCATGTCTTTGGAAGAAGAGGTCAGGCTTTAGGCCATGGCATTGTAAATCTACCTTACATCCAAGTAAGTTATACATTAGTCACACAGTTTATCTGAACAATTATTTTTCCAGCTCTTAACTACAGTACATGTCTGAAAGAAAAGACTACTCAGTTTCTTACAGACTTTCAAGAAAAAGAGTACTTAGAAATACCAAGGTGGTACTCAACCCACTGCTCATTCCAGCTGTCAGAGTTCAGAACACAGTAAGCATGCAAGGTACTCCAGATGTTCACACCAAACAGTATGGTTATTACTGAGGCAGATGCATTCTCTTCCAGTTTTAGTTCTTATACGCATGATATTCTTTTCCTCCACTTCTTGAAGTTAATGTCCAAAGTATAAATAAAAACCAAAACTTCAAACCAGTTCCTGTGACTAGCTTCATAGCATTTCAGACTAGTGAGTTTTCATTTCATTAGTGAGTTTGGGGTTTTTTTTCCTTTTCTGTTTTAATTTGGGGATCGAGGGGAATGGACAGCACACACTCTTAAATTTTTCAGAAGACCTGTCTCTAGACAATGTCTGTGGAATTTTCAGGTGGTCAGTATTTGCTTGACTCTGCAATCAAAGGTTATCAATGAATTCAGTAGTAGCAAAATTTCTCTATAGATTTTCTTGGTTTTCTGCAAACCCAAGACCATCTGTTTATAAAACCCTGGGAATTTTGCCTTTGCCCTTAGTAGAAAGAAACTTTTACATAATATGCCTATACACCTATCCTTTCCTAGCTGTTTACACACCCAGGCACTTGCTTCATCTCTTTGACAAAGTGATATTTGTGGTCTGCCCTTTAACTCACATTCACCTCTACACCCCTTCCCTTTACCTTCCCCTGCTGTCACCAGTCATTTTACCCTCATCTCCACTTCTTCCCCCAGTCATTGTATTTTCCAACCACATGTCCTTCTTTCTCAAAGTTGTCAAGGTTCACCACTTTGGTTGCACTCTTTCCCATACTGTCAGCATGCTCATTTGCTGTCCTTCTCCAAACCTTGATCATCCCTTACTGCTTCTTCCTTGAGTAAGGAATTTACAGACAAGTAGTTATGATTCATGGATGTAGGCTGTATCAAATGTGGGCCCTGATGAATATTCCTCTTCAACAGGTTTTCTTGGAGCAACTGTGTGGCATGGAAAGGCTTGTCAGCCTGGCTGTGGTGATAATGTAATGAAGGAAATCAGCAATATGTCCCAGTCATGAGCTTCGCCAGCACTTGGGAAAGCTCTCTTTCCTCAGGCAACCCTGCAGCCTCACTGAGGCCACCCCTCTCCCTTACTTCTTCCTCTCCAGCAAAGTCAAAATATCTGTAAAAGAGATTATCTAGCCACTTGGTAGGCTTGCTTATGTACATGTTTATTGGGATGAGCAATTAACAGAAACTTCTAGTGCAATGAAATTAAGAGCATGTGTAATTATTCACAGAGTGAGGCCCAGCGACCGCTGACACTCTGGAAAATGGCGGCGCTGCCTGACACCTCCTGGTCAAGGCTACTGTGGGACGCTCCAGGGAACACACGGTGTTCACAGCCAAAGAGAAAACTCAACCCACCCTCTATTATATTCAACATCCTCAGTTATAAAAAAACATAATTATTAAATCAAAATCTTTACTTAATGACAAGAAAACCGGAATCGAAATGAATTTAACTCGGAGAAAGCCTTAAGGAAGAATCCGTTATGGGGTAATTTTTTAAAGACTAACTTAATATAAACTTTCAAGCAAGCTTTCTACAAGCCCATACTTCAAAAAAAAAACTAAACCAAAACAACATAAAGCACATACCTTTGGGTAGCTGGGAGAATGTTGCTTGGGATGGAGCCTCTGGCCCGCTGCCTTCCAGAGGCACCGCACCTCAGCACGGAGCAGCCGGCGCTCACCTGCTGCCCCACAAGGCAATGTCACCGAGGGCCTGATGGCAGCTGGGGCTGCCTGGGTGCCTGCAGTGGAGCCCTGGCCTGTGGGTGCAGGGGTGGGAGAAGCCCATAAAGATCCGTCAGTGGTCTGACATCGTGTTACAGGAGCTCCCTGAGGGGGGAAAAGAATTATCAGCGCAGGGTTTGTCACCGCTGCAAAATGGCTGCCCCTGGGACAGCGGGAGCACCCAGGCAGGGCCGCAGTGCCCAGTCGGATACTGCCCCAGAGGAGGTGAAGTGTCGCTGTCAGGGCTGTGTGCTCATCCCAACACCTCCCCAGGAGCCATAACCCTGTGGGCTGGGACGTATGGCTGCAGCTTGGCAGACAGGCAGGAGGCAGGCCTGCCATTTCTGGGAGCTTATCCTAGGGTCAGCATATTTGTTGTATCCTTATTAAGATGCAAGATGAGATGCTGTCTGCCGTTCTCTCCTGAGTGAGAGGCAACTCTCTCTTAGTTTCCAAATCTGCCTTTAAAATCCATTTTCCATGCAAAACGGTGCTTCAGACATGTCCATGGCTGCCTGCAGTGTGCAGTGACAGGCTCAGTCACATGCAGCTCTAGCCAAAGAGTGTCCCGGACCATGTGTTTTTATTTTGTGGAGTTGTTTTGTGAACTATATCCTGATGTCTTCTAAACACCTCAGGTCTTCAAAGACCTCAGACAAAGAGGTAAGGCTCAGGTCTCCCAGGGAAATCCCTGGTGATCTGGTCCCAGCTCAGCTTAGGTGTAGGGAATGTCATCTTTCCTTCTCTGATTAAAAATAACAAGTTGACATCAAACTGCTCACTCTTTAAGAAAAACAAAACCAAAAACAAATAAAAAGGAAGAAAAAAGACAGGAGCACCTACCAGTTTAAAAAATGGTCTCTGATGATGTTTCAATGGAAGTTAGGGTTTTTGCTAGATGCCATACCCTGATAAATGCTCTCATTAATAAACTAGTCTATGACAGAAGTGATATCCCCCTACATGTCTCTGTCAATGTTGTGCAATAATTTCCACTCTAACCCCCTTTTCTCGGTCACCCACCTAAACTGCTCGTGCAAATTTTACCCTTCAGGGTAAAAATTTCCATGCCTGGCCTCTGCATGAAGCTACAATTTTTTTGGAATTATGAGGTAAAACTGTCTTCTGAGAATAAGACGAAAGGAAAACACACTTCTCTGCGTAAAAAACCCAAAGAAACCCCACTTCAAAACAGAATAAAAAAAATACACTGCTTTTTCACAGCTCTGGGGATGGTGTAAAAAAATCATTATAAAAAGAGTCTTGTAAGAGTATTGCCTATGCTCAAAGGCTGCTAGGTTGGACTTCACAGCAACATGCATGTATCTGCATGCTTTAGTAAACAGCTGAAGTGTGGGTTTATATGCTTGTGTATACATGTGGTGTACAAAGTACATACTTTAGACACTATGTATCCCTTTATGTATATGTTTATACATACATATAATAAAAACATGCGTGATTATGCGCAAGCGTGTGTTCTCCATACAGATACTGTGCATGTAGGTTTGCAAGGTACCTGCTGAGAACCAGGTTTTTTGAGGGGAGGCGATGCAGTGCCTGGCAAAGGCACAGCTGGGATGTCTATCACACACCAGCCGAGTTCCTGTCTAGACTGCCTAAGGTAGGCAATGGTTCAGAAAGTACAGTCAGGGTCACTGACTGAGGGCCCATTGAATTTTATAATTTTTCCTCTACTTATTTTGAAGGTTTTAGGACTGTGATTTCTTGAAGGCTGCAAACACCTATGGGAGGAAGGCCTTGTGTTGGCACAGACGATGAATGTAGTTTCCCCAGCTGCTCATCTCCTCAGATGCCAAGGCTCCGCCTTAGTCACAGACAAGCCAAGATCAGGCAAATATCCACCAGGCAAGATCTTTTCTTTCTTTTCTCAGAGCAAGGAATTTTTATGCAAGGTGGTGAATCTTCAGCAAGCTTCAGAGAGCGAAATAATTCCTTTTAAACTGCTGTTTTTCTGTTTAAATTTCCTAGGAATTTCTGTAGAAGGATTTTGCTAGCAGAAGCTTGATTGTGGTTAAAAACAGAGAAAATATTTTCCGTTGTAAGTGGATCTAATCACTTGGAAAAGAAATTGCTCAAGACAGCATGCCAGTAGGCAGTGTCTGCTATAGCCACTGCTGCTCCGTCTTGCTTCCTTGCTGTCACCCCCAAGTAAGCCATGACCTGGGAGGGATGTTGACTTCAGTGACGTGCAGTCCCTTCAGATTCATCATATCTGCTGTGCTTCCGGTGTTATTGACTGGCTCTTCTCTCCATTTTGGGGCATTCTTATGAGCACAGTTCTTCTTAAAAACAACTAATATGAAGTTAGCGCTGATGTCATTACTGACATTATGCTCTTTCCATTTTACATCGCGTATCTCTGGCTGTAACTAAAAATGTCACAGTTTTACATTTAATTTTAGAAATACTACTGAGTCACATAATTCCCTCCTATTTGCAGTTTCTTAGCTTGTCTTCTGCAAATAAAAAGCATGCCTTTGACAAAGCTGTTTCAAGAAAAGACAGACAGAACTTATTTTCAAGTAGATTATCTGAAGCACCAGTGGTTGGTCTTATTCTATCCATACTAAAATAATTCTTTCTTTGGCTTCAGTGTCTTTTATTTAAATAATAAAGAATAAGAGAAAATGCTATCTGAGCAGAAGTGGTCTGTACCATACCATCAGACCATGGATGGTTAGGAATTTTCTCCATTTTCAGGATGAAGCAAAAATCCCCTGTCCTGACTGTGTCCCTAGAGGGGTGTCAGTCAAGGTTCTGACCAGCATAATTCCTAAAATACTATGTGATAGGAACTTCCTATCCTTGGAGAGGGCACTTCAGTCCAGAATGAAAAGTGTGTCATAAGATAATATTTTAAATCAGCATTAGCTCTGTTTGTACAACAGTTGTGCGCATTCTATTTAAATTCTATTGATAGATCTGGCATCTTACAAGTATTTGTCACACACTCTTGACAGTTTTGTATTTTTTGTTCTCTGACTGTACAAACCTCATGACAAAATGAAACATGGAAAAGTTGTCTTAAAATATTTAGCAAAACTTCAAACAAACAAATAAAAAAGAGAAGGCTTATAAAATTCCATTGCTCTAATTCTCTGGTTCAAGTATCACTAATAAGAAAGTTTAGTGAATAAGCAAAGCTTCTGGACTTCATATGAGAAGGCTTTTCAAGATTAAAATATTTTATTTTTCAAAAGACCCAACCTTTTGGGCCTTCCTGGTTATGCTTTGTGTGTTCTGCTTGCAAGGTACACATCCTGTTTGTTAGAAATAATGCTTTCTCATGAAGAGTAAACAGTTTTATAGAGATTAATTAAATTAATCCAAATCTAAATCACACAGGTTTCAATTAAAGTAATCAAATGGCCCAAATTAAACATAAATTAATCACCTTGTTTAATTGGAATATCCACAAGTCTTTCATGGTTCTATCATTCTGAAACATTATAAGCAATTTGTATTTGTGAATAGGACTAAAGCGTTTCCTGACTGCTGGAGTTGAGGTGGAATGGGCTGATATAAAAGTATCTATTAAAACATCATTGGAAAAAGCTCTGTAGTTCATACATTGGCTCAGTTAATCTCTATAGATTTTTTAATGCTGTTGCTGGAAGGCTGGTGTTGGAGAGGGAGAGAGAAAGAATGCAACCTTCTTTTCTGTAGTTCATGGATCCTTAACCCTTATTTAAAGACGACTTTGGATTTTAGTCCAAATAACTGTTCTTGTAATTATATCAAACAGTTAAAAAAAAAGCTAGTTAATGATGTTCAACATAAGTAATCATGTTAAATAGTGAAATTTAATTTCTTAAAAACTTAAATCCTCATATCTTTTGGAATGCATTGTACTGTAGGATGTCTGAGTAAATTAAATTCTCCCCTGCACACTAAAACATCAATTTCCTTATGGTAATTATCTGCTAGATTGGATCTGTCAGTCGCAGGGAAGCATGCCTGACATTATACCCTTTTTACAAAAAATGATTACAAAAAATTAAGACGAATGAGTAAAATTAAGGCTGCGGCTGGTAAGCCTATATAAAGCTCTCATAGATCACTTTACATAAGCTACCATTGTACTGGATACTAAGCTTTTAATGACTAGTTGCATAATGAGGTAAAGGCCATTAAAGAACAGCAGGGGTAACCGATCACAGAGATAAGAGCTAAAAATGATTTTCAGCCAACTAGAAGCAATTTATTATACACAAAAACACAGGTCTAAATGAAATGTCTGGATAGACAAGGAACTTTTGAAAATTGACAGGATTTCCTTCCTAGGAAAGTTTTACAAATATGATGGGAGCCTATCTCTGTCATATTAGATTCTTTTTCTCTGCTATTCTGCACTGCAGAATTGGGGTAGTGGGTTGGGTTTTTTATTTCTAAAGACAGACGGACTGTAGCAATGCATTTCATTAGCCCACTTGAAAGGTAAATTAAAGTGAGGAGTAGCTGATATAAGGACAATTCACAACACTCTGCCAGAAAGTGTTATATGGAGGGAGGTTAGTTGTTGCAGGTCAACTGACATCCTGTCTGGGCTAAAAACACTCATCCATGCGACAGAACTGCCTCTAAGAAAGGAGGCTTAGGGTTGTGAAGTACCATACTGCTCTCGGAGCAGGGCAAAAATGAGTATGTAAGTAAAATTCTCTTATAATAAGCAGTCACTTGGGGCCAAAACAGAAAAAGAGCCTAACTATCTTGAAGGTAGCGCAAGGTCAAATTTTGAGGTAACCTCCTCTCATAGGGAAAGATATATCCCTAATTTAAACAAAGAGAATGTGGGGAAGGGTGTCTAAAGAGAGGCAGGAATGGCGGGTGCAGGTGAAAACCTGAAGCTGGGCTGTCTGAAGCACTTGGTGTGTAGCCACTTTAACCCAGACAGTGGGAGATACACACAAACACTTCTATACATAAACACACACACACATATATGTGCACAGCAGATTTACCATGTCTGTATAAAACCTTATTTATACTAGGAGTATGGCCTTTACAACAAAAAAAAGGTCTACAAGAGTCTTTCTAATCAAAAAGAACCTGGGAAACTACTTTCCCTTCTTTCCTCCCCCCTTCCCACGTCTCCTTTATGTGGTATGGAATTTCATTAGATTCCTGGCTTAAAGGATTCAGCTAGGTTGGATAAACCATAAGATGCCTGGAGATAGGGGAGGTTACTACTGACAAACGGAGTGTCCAGAGGAGGGCCACAGAGATGGTTGTGGGGCTGGATCACATCATCTAAGGACTTGGGAATCAGGTTACTTTACCCTGAAGGAAAGGATTCAGATGGGAGGGTGTAGTAGGCTACAGAATAGACAGTGCCAGATGTTTCTGTGTGATGTTTCAATGCCAAGTGACAGGAGGCAATGGTCACAAACTGTAACAAAGGCACAATGAGGAAAATACCCTCAAATGTAGAGCTGGGAAGTATTGGTACGTGTTGCCCAGAGAGGTTGTGGAGTCTCCATTCTTGGAGAACTTTCACAATCCAACTGGGCAAGGCCCTGAGCAAAATGCTTTGTCTTCACCTTTGGCCTCATTGAGAATTTGGAGTTTACACAGATGACCTCCAGAGTTCCTCTCCAAACTACATTTTTTTATGATGTCATGATTCTTTTCTGAGGTTTATGGCCATCTTATTCCTGTTGCAGTTGTGAGTCCTATCCATATCTCTTCTCTCCAAGGACATATCCTAACTCTCAGGGGACAGGCTGCTTGGAGAAACAGTTTCTTTGTCGTTGTTGATTTCTGGAACTTCATCTGGCTTATATATGCACATTATCAGGTAACTGTGCAAGCTCTGAAGAAAATTTCTGCAATTTTGTCTGTGTGAGCTAATTAAACACCACTGGAGACTGTTCCTGGCTATACAACAGGACCAGCTATACTATTAGATTTTTAGCCTGGTGTTTAGCATATTTTTGCTTCATGCTAAACAGCATTCTTCTTCACACATCAATAAATATCTCAGACATAAATTTCAAAATAGGCAGAAACTATCAATTCTTCTTATCTGTGGCACCCTTGTTTTGGAGTCTTGTCAACCATATGGATATTGGCTATTCCTTGACCCAAGTGCTATCAAAAGGCTCATGATGTATTTTAATTCACGGCTATGGTCATAGCCTCAGTGTCTAGGCAACTTTCAGGCCAAAGGGGCAGCCTCAGGATGTGCTGGCAGTTGTGCAGCTTGATGTATATAGTGGGGAGAGGAGAATTAATCTCAGGTTTTTATTTGAATAATTAAATACATCTGATTTCTGGTTTAGGCATATATTGCCTTCCATGCACTGAATCTTTAGCCACTGGAAAGCTACACCCTGATTTACACAGCACTGAAGTCATTGGACACTGTCATTAAAGCTTTTCTTTTTAATCACTTGCACTTGTGTTGTGGCTTGCCGTCTACAAAATCTTCGGTAATTTCAATCATTTCTCCTTTATTCTTTAATTATTTTAAGTGTAAATTAATTTGATCTACAGCCTGCTGGCTGTGTCATTAGTTGAGATGTGTACATACTAGCATATTTACTCTTTCAAACTGATGGTGGCTAATACAATTATATGCTTTTTTTCACTGATATCTGATCTGGTAATTAACTGGAAAATGTTTTGATTGGAGTGACTGCTTACCCAAATTATTTAATTGTTTCATGCAAGGCTGTCAGAAAAAAAAAATGTAAATGAGCCTAGGAAATTCTATGAGATTTCACAGTAATAGCTCTTCCAACTAGTGTTAGAATTAGACAGAGAAATAGCAAGAGCAATGTGGAGCCTTCAGGAAAAGGAACTAGCTCACATTTTAATTTCAATAAAAATAATAGGAGCACTTAGGTTTTGTCTATCCCTTTTCCTCCTTGATATTCTTACTCTTTTACAAAGCAAGGCTCTCTTACCCTATACTAAAGGAGTGTGTGTGTAGCAAATGAAAGTTAAGAGAACTGAGAGCATGATGTAGGTAAACTGGAAATTAGGTCTGTACCTGGTTAACTGGACAGGACTTTTTTCTGATCTTGGATAGACTTTTTATCCTGAATTGACTGGCTGTCACTGGTGAACTGAACATGACAGAAAGCTGTAAGGGTTTCTTCAGCTGCGAGCTTTACTTTTACTTCATGCAGAATACACTGGACTTTGACTTTTAGGGCCTATATGTGATAAAGTTACTACGTATGCTCATTTCTAGACTAAGTAATGAGCACAGAGCAGCTCCAATGGTTTTGTCTGACTCCATAAGCAACTACACTTAGGCTTGCTTCCTATTTCTCTTAGAAGCCCCCAATGAAAATCACATTTTGTAAATGAGGGATGATTTGGGCACGCACTTCCCTTCTCGGCCCTTACAGACTCTTTTCTAAGGCTGCTCTCAGAGCTGGTGTTTTTCAGAGAAGATACGAGGCACAGTCTTGACTTACCACCATTAAATGTAACACACTCGTATTTGCATGAGGAGTGTCCTCAGTCCTTACTGCAAAGCCACCAATTACATGTTCTAAGTGCAAATGGACATAGAGGAGGTGATAAGCAGCCATCCTACCTCGGCACCGGGTCAGTGTTTTGGGAGCAATCTCCTCTGGGATGGCTTGATATATACTTTGCAGGGCTGCTTTGTATTCCTGCACCCTGGGGAAAACATAGAGTCCTATTCTAACGTGTAAGTCAGGCTTCTTGAGTCCCACATTGCTGGGGCAGCAGAAAAGGGCTAAGAGATGCTGAGACTCGAAACAAAGAGATTTTAGCCACCAGTGAAGGGGAATAGCCCAATTAAATGTTTTCTCCTCTGCTTTGCCAGACTTTGCCAAGTAAATTGTTCTTAATCTCTCAGTTTCGGAAAGCAACACAAATTCTCTACTTGTTCATGATGCTTTTCTGGTTTTAATTGCATTTATTTATATTTTAATTGCATAAATAAAAGAGGCTTCCATCTACAGTAAAACAAGTCAAAGTTTCTAGTTATGAAATACTTTTGGTTTCTGACTCCTCTGTAAGTACCTTATTTTCTCCAGTCATTTTCAAGATTTCAGGCTAGGATCACCACTGCCTCTTATATTATTTTCCTACCATGAAGTTGTTTATGTGTATTGTTTACCGAACAGACATTTCTCTTTCACTTGGTATATTCATTACTAAATAATTCTGTGAGAAGATACAGGCCACTGATTTTTTGCAATTTGCATCCCCATACTCTAAGCTATGTTGAAAGCAAAGCTTTTTGGTCCTTTTGCTTTGGAAGTACATTAATATTTCTATGACCTTTACTAGATGGCAGATGAGAAGCATTAGGAATAAAATAACAAACAAACCAAAGGAAACCAATTTTTTAAAATGTGTATTTCTGAAAGAAGCAAGAGGAAAAAGAACTTAGTGTAAAAAATATGAACTGTAGCTAGAGTTATGATAATTGCTCTATTGTACCTATTTTTCCATATAAAAATTCTTCTTTATGATCAATCCACTCAGCATAATGCATAAATATATTTGAAAGGTTTAGTAGCTATGCATACAAAAATATATAGATACTATTTAGAGATATTTAGAAAGAGAATAGTTTAAGACATGATTATTTGCTGTGCACATTGAAGTGATCATATTAAAAGCATGGTCACTATATTAACAACTACTTTACACAAAATTACTTCAAATCATTTAACTTTCAAAGCCTGCTGGTTCTAAAGAGAAATTCTGTGAAACAAGATGCAAATGTAGTGGCTTGTGCTTGGTGTAAATCCTCTGCTTTAGAAGACTATACTTTCAGAAGGCTTTAGATGACTGCAGGAGGAAAACCAACTAAATTCTACCCAGGAAACCATTTCTCTTACAGCAGCATTGTTTTTCAGTGGTTTGACTACACACCGGAAGCTGACTCTGTTCCTGTTCATCTAGCTGTCGATTTTTGGATCTCTTCTCAAAAGAACAGTTCCAAAAATCATTGCTAGTGACTTGAAATTTGACTGCTTTATGAACCCCGCGTGCAGATTAACACCACCTATTCAGCAGGGCATTTAACAGATGGAAAGCAAAAGTTGCCCCATGAACTAAAGTATTTGTTCACTGGTTTCCACTTGAGGGAAAACAGGTTATTTAATAACAACTGTGTTTCATAAAATTTCTAACATATACTTTATACCATATGCTACTGCATCAAGTGAAAGGACATTCGGAGCAGGGGAGGAGGTGTGGGTTAATTCTCTTTAGGGTAGTGTGGAAGAATCAGAAAATTTTGAAATAGCAATAGGCAAATCATCATACCATGAATCACATGAATCTAGATGGGTTCAGATTAAATCAAGCGGTACTAGTTACAGGATGGACATGATGGCAAGAATCCCCTTTTGTCCTTACTCTCAAGAGCAATGCTATTACATCCAGTAGAATTGGGCTAGACCTTATATCAAGTGTGTCACATACCTATTTCTTAATTACTACTTTTGTAAGGTATTCTACATGAAAATTTTCCCCCCTTGAGATTTCAGGGAATACTGTCTTTTAATTTTAGGAAAAAAATACAGATTTTTTTATAATGATAAGAATTTCTTAATGGGAAAAAAGTGTTTGAAAACATGATTATTGTTGTTTTAGTTTATTTTAGGTGAAATGAGGGACTTCTTTATAGTTTGGTTACAAGCATTTCCCTTGCACTTGGTCTTTAAATCCTAGAGATTTTTATTCTTTACTCAAACTTTCAGGGAAACTGAAAGTAACTAGAAACCAACTTTAAAAATACTTTTCCTCCTCATTGTTTAGTTTTGTTTTTTTTCTCAATAAATGTCCTCAGATTGCTCTATCAGTATGAAGAAGTGTAAAACATCCTTACATTTTTTTACAATTTGGATTTATCTGGATGATTTCTAAGATACAACCTTCCCTCATTAGAGCCAGAGATTCTGGCTCTTAACCAATCTGTAAATTCAGAGGAAACTATGCTGAGTTATCCCACTGAGAACTCACCTATTTTAAATATCCCATATTCTTAGATTACTGTGCATTAATTATACCATGTGTAAAATGTTTTTATACATAAAGCAACCAATCTGAACTTATTTGAGCAAGGGCATCCATCTTGGCAGTCAGTGTTCTCAGCCTACTGCTGGTTTAAAATGTAATCTGTTTTCCTCTGCTAGTTTGAATGGATTTTAAGCTTCTGTTCCAGATATAGCAGTGATACTGCATTGCATTGCACGGAGACAGTTCCTACATTTGTACCTAATGTCACATCACTCTTTGCACTACACAACTGGGACTCTGAAAGATTTAATTGGAATCCTTCTCAAGCATAGAACAACATAGTCTTTGTAACCAGTAACAAATCTGCAAGTATTTTTACATGGTACATAGTAGTTTGATAAGACATAATATGCCAAATTTGCAAAAGTGGCTATGTTTTCATCTAAAATATTCACTGGCTTGTATACATGTGTAGCTCCACGTAGACAAGAAAAAAAGGCAGAAGCAGGTTGCAACCTTCCCCTACCTCTACATATACTTTCATTTTGCACATGTACAGGTGTAAATTTAATGCATACAGAGAAAGTGATTAGATGAAAGCATATCTTTTAAAAAATCTGGGGCTGGTGATTTGTGCACAAGGAAAATACAGAAAGCTAGAAGTGTAGTATTTTCTGTGTATGTCAGACATTTTGAGAACTGGTATCTTTCTGCCCCACTTCAGGATAAACAACTTGCTACAGTCTTATTAGGGAAATGGTATACCCTAGTGTCTTGCTTAGCTGTCATCTCACATTCCCTAGGGACTTGTATATCCTCTGTGACTGAGATTTGCACAGCGATGTCAGGGATTTTGATGCTTAGTTCCCATTATTGTTGGTGAGGATCTAATCCCTCTGTTAAGGGATGTTAGTTCTTTCTGCAGATTTTGTGTCTTTTGGCTCTGTGGTTTATTTTCCCTACCTTTCAATATTTCCAATAAGTCTTCAGTCTACTCTTGAAAGGGTCTTTCACCATTGGTGCACTTTATAATCCTTCACAGAAAACCCTCAAGTGGCTACAAAAAACCTGCTTCTTACAAGCATTTTGACACATGTACGTACCTTAAAAACCTGGAGAAGCCTATACTGGAGAAAAGGAAGCATTAGAGGTACCAGAGCAGGAATATAGATTATTCAGATAATACCAGAGACCTCAGGACAGAAAATTCTGAGGAATCTGTAAGGCTGTCCAAATTAGAATAACTATTTGGACTACTTTGGCTCCTGGAGCTTATTAGAACTTCCTGACTGACAAATTTGCATTTGATCTTCTCTTTCTCTGGCATGCTCCTTCCTCATATTGTCTGCATCAACATCAGAAAATAAACAGTACCAAGACAAATGCTTAAGTAGAGGTCCTCCATCTTCCCTGTTTAGATTTTCCCTATTCAGATTAAGCATAAAATAATTTAAGCATGGGTGTAAGGCACACAGTCTTAATTAGCCTCCAAAGCAGGGAATGTAACATTGCTCCTTTTATTCACTACACACACAAAGCCAGTAGAGGTAAAGGTTAAAATCTCATTCTGTGATATTTAACCATCTTTGAAAGGCACAATCAGAACAGCTTGAGAAGAGCTGCTGCCCAGTAATGACTTCATAGTTGATAATGCATTCACATATGTGTGTCCATGTTTGTGTGTCTGTGTACACAAAATGTTTATGTCAATTTATGGAACAGCTACAGCATCATTTTCAACCTTACTTAACAAGGCAATCTAGTACAGACAACAAGTTTCAAGACTTTGAATTATATCTCTTCTTGTTCTTAATATGGCTTTAACTGTCAATGTTGGTATGTCATAAATATGAGAATAATGCAATAAGGACTACCACAAATCCCTACTTCTATATTATTTTATTTTTGTTCCGTATTTAAAGTGTCTGCACATCTTCATACATTTCCTTCCTCCTCACTGTCAGACACTGAGGCTCTCAGTTATCCAGGTAAAAAGGACTGGCATTTTCTAAATTGTAATAGTTTTTTATTCTGCCTTGAAGGAAATCTGAGGACCAACTTGAGTTGAGAAAAAAGTCCTTGGTGCTTATACTGAGTCAACTTCCATATTTTGCTATATATCTGCAGCCACACAAAGAAGGGGAAAAAAGACTTTTAAAACTTTCTCATAGTACTAAATGTTCTCTCTTCTTCCCCTCTCACTGCTTTCTTCACAAACACTTATGCACACTGGCCTCAGAGAATATTAACAATTTGCAATATTCCATAGGATTAGAATCAGCCCCCTTAAAAAGAGTGGTGGTAAATCTTCCTGAGGTGCTTCTTCAGCCTCTCTTGAACACACACACACACACACACACACACACACACACACGCACACACATGCACACACACACACGTGTGCGTGCATGCACGCACACACGCAGAGAGGCACAGGCGCACAGCTGTTTCACAACTAACCTGCACAGTACATGTGCACAGCTGCCATGACCATGTCAAAATGCTTTCAAGTACGTAAGGCCCTGTGGTGCCTGAAGGTCATACTGGAGATCTAGCTCTCAAGGCTTCTAAAAATACTTCGTTGGCACTGTCATGTGCCTGCTTTAGATGCCCATGTCTCATGGTTGACACAGAACTGACCACAGAGATTTACGTTCACTCCTCTCCATACAAAAACCATTTTTTTGACCTAGAGATACCTTTTGAAATCTTCAAAGCAACTTGCTGAAAGAGTGCAACTCTTCTCTGAATAATAAAACTAAATCTAGCACTATCTTAGATTAACTGTGGTGAAACCAATGGGTTTCCATGCAACCTGAGGTGCAATTGGATTTTTATTTTCCGAGTAGCAATGTACACAAGACAAAACAACACATAAAACATTCCTTCCTATGCAAAAGCTAAACAAATCTGTGAGAATTTAATTGCTGTAGGGGACTTTAAAACATAATTTTCTGTCTTCACCTTGGGATTACCTGGAAATAAAAATACAGTGAAAATATATCAATAAAGCTTGACATATAAAATTGCTATTCATATTCAAAGATGAAAAAACCATATTTCTACTGTTTCATATCCTATACAATCCTGTTGACTTCAGAATGCTTGACACTGGTGCGCAGGATTTTCCTGCACATCCTGTGGGAGCACCATGCAATAGAAATACAGTGCAGAAGTGGTTGCATGCTGCGTGGTCTATGTGATATTGCTGATACTTCTGACAGGAGTATTTATTAGATCACATTAGCAGTAGACAAGAGACTCCCTTTGATACCTGTAGCTGTCTTCAGGACACTGACCACATGTTGCAGACAACAGCCATAAAACATCCACCACATCCAATCACTTGCTACTTTCTGAGAAATTATTACAATCATTGCTTGAGAATGAACAAAGAGGCAAAAAAAGGAGCCATCACTTAAAAAATGGTAAGGATGAGATCACGTCCTGTCAGATTCTTCTTTCTTTGGTTCTGTCTAGTTCTTCTACTCAGAGCCCAGATCAAGACACAGGAGACGCTGTTTCTTCTCTAGATTTGGATGTTTATTATTTCTTATCTAAGTTACTACTACACAGAATGTGCTTTTAAGTTAACAAGGTGAAAAATGGCCACAGAGTTCTTCTTCCAAGGCCTTTTGAAGGTCAAATTATCCAATAATACAGTGCCAACAAATTTATTTTTACTTATAACTCAATAATCTGTTAACTTGACCTCTGCACTGCGGATTTTTCTGTCCAGTCACTAACTTGCTCAAACTTATGAAGAAGAAGGAAGAAAGAAGAAGTACTACCCACCGCCCTAATTTCACCATCTTATCACTTGTATATATATATATATATA
>VYXC01000925.1:173022-204778 GCA_013397175.1 Platysteira castanea | reverse complement strand
ATATATATATATATATATATGTTACTATATCCCAAAACCTAAAATTCTGTATCTTCACCCAGTGATCTGACACACTTCTATTAATTATACACTAACAATCTCAGTGTTATTACACAGATTTGGAAGCCTTTTCCAGGGCCTCAGGTCAAATGCAGTGTATTTTGGGGGATCTATGGTTGTTAACTCGGAGAGATTAAAACTTTCAGAATCCAGGATTCCAACAATGTCCTACATCAAAAGCACATGGAGGCAAATTGTCTGACCCCAAATTACAGGAATAATCTCTCTTCTCTTTACCTCTCCACTACAGTCTAGCTTGACCTGTGACCCCTGAAATCAGTGGGAATTTTTATAATTTATTTTATAAAGGGAAGGAATAAAATGTTAAGCATCTCTCTTTTATGGGCATCAGTAACTAATGTTGAGGGGAGATTCTCAGCATCCGTCATAGTTTTATATAGCAGTTTCATGAAGGACTAGAACTTTCCATCTTAGGTCAGTGAACACTAACTTACTCCACAAGTAGGACCATAGAACTATTACAATTTTGCAGTCAGGGATACTGCCTCCTCAGGGAAATGTACCATACAGCTCAGGAAAAGGGTGGCAAAACCTGCTCTGCAATCTCTGGATACGATTATGCTTGCTGGTTTATTCCTACACAACCTTCTTCAAAATGTCAGGACATTCTGTCCTGGTTCTGGAAAGTATCCATTAGCACAGAATGAGAACCCTGTTCTTGCTATCCACTAAAAATTAAGAAAATTCCTCCACTGTGAACTACACCCACAGTAACATCTGTATAAAATAAAAGGAAGTAACTGATGTGTTTTCTTCAAATCACAGTGGCACCTGTCATTTTTGCTCTTGAATTCTGGTACCTGAATGAAGTCTCTCAATGATCTTTGTTAAGATGCATTTGCCTTTTTTATCTGGCTGTGACATTTACAAGCAAATTAGTGTTGCGTCAGGCTGCTTTGGGTTCAGCTTCATCAGATTATGGACACTCAGGTCTTCGTTGCATCTTTCCATTCCCTGTCAACTGCAGCCCCTGACTGCAGGTGACTGCCTATTTTCCAAGTATAACCACGAGAGAAAAAGAGCAGAGGTGATGGGATGGAAGGCAGCAGAAAAGGAAAATTGTGAAACTCTTGACAAGGTGAATTCTTTAAAAGCCATGCACCTCCTTAAATCTCCTTGAGCATTTTCTGGATACTTTTCACTGACAGTGCTGTAAAAGAGTGTGATGTGTTGTGAATAGAATCCTAAGTCAAATTAAAAGTTTAATTAGAAGATCAATTTCTCAGGAAAACATGGAAACTTGGGATAGTGTCACCATGTCCTACTTCACTACAGATAACAAGAAAACAGAATCTAAAGCACAAAATCATAAAAGAGAGAGGAGAAACAAATAGTTATTAAGCTATTTTGAAGCTACTGCGAGAAAGGCTAGGTTAGTCCTCTGCCAGCATCAGAAGCTCTTCATGCTAACAAAAGATAAAGGATTTTTCAGCAGGTGCCCAGGTCTTTTGAAATCAACACTTTAGACATCTAAATACTTATATTGGCCCGTAGTATTAACCAGCCTTGTGTGGAAGAGCAAGAGAGAATAAAGATTACTAATTCACTGCTTGAGGCAGCCACAATAGTGATGAGGAGCTATGATGACTTCATGGTCACAAGGTCCCAGGCTGCATCAGCGAGGTGGCATGGCATGACTCTGCTTCTCACTGCCTTTTAGGTGAACCCACCCATCTTCAACAACCATGTTTTCATAGCAAATAGCTGTTTCATAAGTCTGCCAAGACCAGGTGAGAAACTCCACACAGTTTTCTTCTGGGAATTGATAACTTTGACATTCATGGGCCTCTTTGAAAAAACGAAGAGATTTGCTATAAAAAAAGGCACCTCCCCAACACATAACTTACCATGTTCCAGAAAAATTCTAAAACCTCCAAAGGACTTCAGATTAGCATGATAATAGTGTGGTGGAATCCAATCCCAACTTTTCTGTATTTTTTAAACCAATAGAATGTCATGTCTTACATTTAATTGTTATTTAACTAAATAAATGCAATTACGATTTTCCCTGTAATTTTTCTGAACAAGCTGAGAAATATAACTCATACCTACCCATGCATTCCTGCAATTACTGATGGGGCCGTTGATGGAAGATTAGAATTTGCCGGGTGAGTTGCTAACCAATGAACCTTGCCAGTGTATCCAGGAATATTTGGAGTGCTAAAGGAAACAGTTAAAAGGTAGATGGGGGTGGAGAAAGGGTAAATTAAATGACTATAGGCTTGAAATATGACTTATAGGTAAGTTCTAGAATGGATAGGGTTTATCAAAGATGGATAGAGTAAAATCTCTTCATAATAAAACGAGAAGTCCTTAGAATGTATAAACTGTCATAGCTTCTTTAAGGACAGGGAAACAACTTAATGATGGTCTAGCTGATGATCTGGGCCAAAATCTCTGGTTAGACATTGTAAAGGTGAGCTCTTTAGAGACTTTTTTTTTTTCAATTTGTTAATGTTTAGTATCTGTATTATATTCATGATTAGAAGCAATGTTTAATCACAAAGAAGAAATGAAGTCACAGGGTTTGCATAGGGCACAAGAGCAAGGAAATATTCTTTAAAAATGTAATACAGATTTAGCTCATATTTAGTTTCCAGCTTCAAACATGGAATTTACATAACAGACTTTAAGCCAACAGGTGTGATTTCTCATGGGCTAAAACATAAATGATTTCCCAAATTATTCTAAGGTGCTCTAAATTTCCCCTAGAATTTATTAAGGCGCAGTATTAACAACACTGCTTAGACACACCAACTTAAATTCTAGTGTGAGTGCACCAGTGAACTGAGACAGTATGTGCTGCATCTTCGAAAACTAAAGCCTTTTGTTAATTCCGATGCTGTTTTAATGTGAAAATGAAAAGCAGAGTTCCTTAAAGAGATGGAGTAAAAAACTCTACTTATCTGAATTAGCACAAAGGAAGTTTTGATAACAGTTGCTCCAATATGAAGCAGAGAAGAACAAAATTAAAGAAATAAATAGATACTAATATGAATTCAGATAAATGATCCATGAGTATTAGAAATAAAATTATATAAACCCCCAACATAGTACCTTTTTTTGCAACTCATAGTTTTTCAGAGAATATCATCAATATTTTTCTGTATTGACATCTCAAAGTAGGACACTGTTGAATTAAGAATTATACGTAAGACACACATGAATTATACATATACATCCAGACTGCCCACACACATGGAAATAAAGTCTCACAACAAGATGTTTCGTCTGCTGAATTAACTAAATATTTGGGATTATACACCTTGCCTCTGTTAGTCCCCTGTGGGTCTTCATACAATATAACTGATAACAGTGCCTCTTTTCAATTTCTGAGGTACTCTTTGTTTGCCCTGTACTCTGTGTAAAAATAAACAGTTTCTTTAATTATGAAGTGCATAGAGTTACTAGTATCATGCAGCTGTTGAGCTCCTTCTCCACAACTAAATTCAGCACAGCATGCAAAAATGGACATGTGAGACATGCAGTTTATCAAACTTTGTGTATCTCTGACTTTTGTAGTGGGAAACTTGGCTCTGAAATTCGTCACCAGAATAGCAGAGGTAATGACAAAATGCTGTTTCTACCTACCAGATTTATAACACAGGACTCTTGAGTCCACCGTATTTGCCATGGGAGCATTGGTGGTGTATGTTGTAGCTCTTGTATCCATGGGTAGCAGAAGGATCGTTGAATTCCCTGTTTTAATTTGGAGTAACCTTGCACTTACCTGTATGTTCCTCCACTACTACACTCCCTGGGCCCTGCTCCAGTCTATGACTCTCCAGAGAAGATGGCTTTGTAGAGTCAGTACAGAGATTTCGTAGCACTTGGGAAGCTTTTGCCTGTAGGGAATCACTAAGTAGTCGGCTGGGCAAGCAACAAATTTACTCCCTGTCTTGACAGCAGCTGGGCAGGGGCAACAAGTGGGCTTGAAAATCTCTTACAGTAATAGATCATGTTTTCAGAATTAGCCAAAATGGCTTGCATTCAAATTTGCTTTTTCATATCCAAGTAGACAACTGTTAGGTTACGTGCACATTAGGTGACTCTGCAGAAAATTCCATCTGTATACCAAGATCTCACCAAGGGACACGATGGATATTGGGTGGTTTTGACTGTAAGTACATGCATTCATCCAAAACTGAAAATATATCTGATGCCACTTTGAAGGAATCAGTAAAACTGTGAACCAGTTTTATTATCCTGTTGATGGGTTACATACCAAGATACACCTCTCACATGTCATGAAATTCCAGTTATTTCCTTGAAAGTGTTCGGGCATCACAAAGAGAAGTAGATGACAACAAGAAGTACTATATTAGCTTGCAACATTTTATAAGCCTGTTTGAAGTTAAATCACATAATAACTATACGTGTGAGGCATCTGATTGATAAAATCTTCTCACCTTTAAAATCTGCAAAAGTAGAAGAAAAGACAAAAGCATCATAAATGGGCAAACATGACCCAAAAGTTGATCTGAGAGATGACCCAAGATGAAGACTTGTTCTAGACTGTCTGTTAGAAACAATTGACAGAAGTTGTTACATTCATAATATGTGGGGTGGAGGTGGATCTGAAATAGGAGAGAGGTGAGCAGAGAGAAGCTAAAGGTACCAGGAAAGTAAGCAAGGTTACAGTACTGTAAAGCAGCTACTCTCCTGGGAACTTGCAAAAAAGATGCAAAACTGTGCTGCGGTTTTTTAGGTGATAAAGCAGAAGAAACTGAGGTTAAAAAGTACCCCTTTGTATTTCTGTTTTTTTGGATCATGCCGTCTAGCTCTTGTGTGCTTTCTCTGATGAGCTGCTAACCCATGTTGTTGCTGCTGAAGAAAACAACTAAGTGCCAGCCTACCACTGGGCAACACACAAAAATCCACTGTGGTTATGCTGCCGTCATCAAGCTTTCTGTCTGTAACCATGACATCTTTCTTGTTCATACACTTCCTTGTTATCATCCTAGCAGCTCTTAGTCCCAACAGTAACAAATATAGTGTTGACAGTTGAATCTGTGCAGGCACTAAGATTTTTCAAGTGAATTGTAGTGATTCTGAGTGCCTCTGCTTCGGCATGCCTCTCCTTTGTATGTCCATAGAATCATAGAATCACTGAGGTTGGAAAGGACCTCTAAGAATCATTAAGTTCACTGTTAACCCAGGACTTCCAAGTCCACCACTAAACCACGTCCCCAAGTGCCACATCTACGCATCTTTCAAATGCCTCCAGGGGTGGTGACTCCACCACTTCCCTGGGTGGTCATTTTGTCTTCTCCTATTGCTTGTTACCTGGGAGAAGAGACTGACCCCCACCTGTCTTTTCGGTAGCTGTAGAGAGTGATAAGGTCCCCCCGAGCCTCGTTTTCTCCAGGCTAAATAACTCCAGCTCCTTCAGCTGCTCTTCAAAAGAGTTGGTGCTCCAGGCCCTTCACCAGCTCCATTTCCCTTCTCTGGACATGCTCCAGCACCTCAATGTCCTCTCATAGTGAGGGGTCCAAAACTGGACAGTGGATTTGAGGTGCAGCCTCACCATCTTGGGATGTCTTTGTAGATTTTTATTTCCTGGCAACGTTCAGGAAGATCAGTGTGGACTTAGTTTAGTAGGTCCTCCATACTGATATTTAGAGCTATTTGAGATGCCTTAAGGTATCTGAGGTAACTCCCTATAACACAGGACTCACAAGGGGTACATATTGTTCAGAAGCAGCAGCTGGAAGGGATGGTCTAGAGTGCCTCCAGGCTATTGAATGCCCAGGTTTGCCATGTAAATTCCACATCACCTGTTTATATAGGAGCGAAATCTAGATTCCCCTAAATAATCCATAATTCTTGAAAACTTTGGATCTAGCACTTCACATTGAGCAATGGAGGTATCCAAGTTCTTTGTGCAAAAATTCTGTCTAGTGAAAGCTACCTGGTAGATTCTTATCTTGCACTTACAAGTAAAGAGTTCCTAACATCTTACTCTTTCTTATAAACATTCCTGTATAAATGCAACAGAACTAAATAACCATATGAAGTCACTATCTAACTCTTTTGGTTATTGCAATTATAAAATAGGCCTCTAAGATCTTGCTCACAGTATATAAGGCTCGCAACTGGCTTCCACCTCAAATTCCCTTCCAGGAAGACTGATACGTAACATATTTGTGGCCTTCTACATAGTAAAGCCTTTCAAGCCAGCAATAAAATCTCATTTGAAAAATGACAAAGTAAGGTATTTCAACACACACTTCCCTCCACAACCCCATGAATGAGTCAAACTGGAGAACCACTAAACAGGCATATATGGTAGACAAGCTGTCAGTTTCTGAAGAAAGAATACTTTGTGAAAAGTTCCTTGGCAGCCCATGGAAATGACTGTGCAAGGTGCAAGACAGCAGAGGATCCTGTTCCCAGCTAATTGTGGCCTGTGAGGTTTCTGGTAACTTGAATTTACAAGGGATGCGTGCACACAGTCAGTTGGAAAATGACTAGGTGGAAGAAATATGCAAAGTCACTACAGATATACTGTGATAGTAGCATTTTTCTCAATGTGCTTGAGAAACCATGAATAAAGGGTAGTTTCAGAGAATAGCTCTATGCAAGAACTGCAGGACTTTAAACACTTAAGACTTTGTCTTCCTAGAGACTGCATGTTTCCCATTTCAATCAAGTGCTTTTGATCACATCCTGTCGTCTTCCTCACACACACAACTCCTCTGGCCTTGGACAGGTCACTTCGGCCTTGTGGGTCTGTATCTATCAAACACCAAAATTGTAACCTATTTTACCAGTGTTCTGGCAATGCATTAGTTGATGTTTCGAAAGTGCTACTAAGTAACTAACACTTTGCAAGAATGCACATGAATTGTGTAAGCACTGCCCTCTACTGTGGATTAGGAACGCTGAGGAATGAGAAGCAAGTTTTGAAAAGCTGATGACTGTCAGATTTGTTACTTAATTGTTGAGGAAGAGGCTTTTATTGTGGAACAAGAAAACATAGTCACTTTCCTAACTGCTTTTGTCAAATGTCAGGAGGCAGGTTTCAATAAGCACTGCAGTGAAACCAGGAAGTTTTTGTGCTAGCATATGAAAGACACGCTGAAGAGAAAAACACGATTGGAAGCATTCCCAATTTCATAGGAAATGAACCTGGATTGATAAGAACTGCTGCTGTGCACGCTGGAATGCACTAAATGTGCTACAATATTACTGCGCTAAGTTCTGCCAGCTCACTAAAAGTGTAAGCGAGCTCTAACAATACCAGGGAGAAGAGTAATTTGTGCCTATCAGACCAGAGCCCTGCCCATGAATGCTACAGAGGAAATCCCCATCACCAGTGTGGGAGGCTTTTTTTCCATTGACCCTTAAAACACCTGCAGAATCTAAAATACCACATAGAGCATAACCTTGTTTCAGTAGCTGATTTGGGAAGAAGTCAACAACAGAAAAAAGCTGGTGTCTAGGAGTGAAGTAGAATTATACAAAATAAAATATACATATAAATATTTTTAAGAAAAAAAGAACAGAGGACGATTATGTTGGAAATCCATATGATCCAGTCAAAGAAGTTTCTCTACAGTTTTCAAAATTGTTGAGTTCAAAATGCCCTTCTGAATAAGAAAGATAATTTTTTTAAGTAGTTGTTAATAACGAGAAACAGTGATTTGGGTCTCTACATATTTTTCACTTTTTGATAACATGGAACCTCTCAAAAGTGCCCAGAGAATTTATCAGTCTGAGCCTTCCTGGAAGTCACTGTACCTCTGCTGCAAAGTTTCCTCTCCTGTGTAACTTGCCCAAGGGAGATGAAAACACTATGTTTTTCCAGAATTTGGACTGTCCTCCTCTTTCTTGGTACATATTTGACTTGGAGCAGCAGTTAGACACAGGAGATCAGATTGTGGTGTTTGTGGCCAGATTTTCGCAGGAGCTTAGCGATCAACATGCACCCAGAATGTGAACTCTTTCAGAATTCTGGTTTTCATGTGTGGTTGCTGAGCTATTTTTGAAAGCCTGGCTGGCTGCACAAAACATACTCGTTAGCACTCAGCTGCTTACCTACCTAATATACGGGTAGTTATGTGACACAGAAAGCCAAATGTTGTATTCATTTTCCACAAATAAATGAATATTACAAGGAAATAATTAATAATCAAACCATGAAAAAACAAATAAAAAATGACCAAGGAAAACAGACACAATCAATTCAGAGTTTAAAGTCTTGTAAAAGAAATCCCAGAGGTCTTGGTTCTACAAAATATGTGAACAGATTCTCAATCCTATCCCTGTTCAGGAGATCTTGTTAAGCAGATACCTTTAACTCACTGATTCCAATGGAATTTGCACTTCATGGGTTTGAAAAACAAGAGTGCAAATACAAGAGGGTTTACAGTTGGCAGACAAGTAGAGAAGGTAGGAAAAAAAAACAAAGAAAAAGAAACTATGCACAAAAAATTGGTACATTTCAATACCACAAAAGCCATTAGAGCCACTGGGCAATTGTTATCCAGCATACCTTAAAGAATCACACAAGCAACGTATATTGAAAATACAAAAATCATCAATCAACTTGGAACCTCGTTCGTTAGTGGTATAAAAAGAAAAGATTCAAGCCTACACCACCTGTGCTCTGACAATGTAGTCCACTCAATGAAACACTGAGCTGTACATTGAGATCGTGAGTTTTATACAAAATTTTATGAGATCTGCTGGTGAAAGAGGACTGCATCAGAGAGAGATTTTCAGAGTGCTCTTTCACAACGGTGTCCTAGTTTTTTGACTATCACTTTTTTAAAAAACAATTATTTCTATGTTACCTTGGTAAAGAAATGGTAGAAGACTCCAGCTCTTAGCCATACATTGCAACATATCTGGGGATGAAAGAGAGCAACAAGTTCATTCTAAAGCAAATTCAGGAGTGTGTATACAAACCATGGATATTAAGAATGATGCTTCATTGCAGGGTTGCAACAGACCTCAAGAGACTATGCCATTCATGACTTTCTCCAAAGACAGGTTTTAATGAAAGCCTGGAAGAGAATGAGAAAAACTGAAATATGATCCAGGATTTTTGGTCAAGTGCAAAGATGAAGAGTCTGACCCAAATAGCACATCCATAGCTCTCTTTGGCCAGTTCTCATTGATCATCCTAGACTGCTACCAGATTACACACATAGTTATTAATAAATTCATATTCATAAATTTAGCACTTCCAGATGAATCACAACATTTACGACATGGCTTTTTACATGTGCTGAAGGCTCCCACAGTTATACCACATCTGAACCACTGAGAAAAACTGGATAACACGACTAATATTCCTAATTTTTCACTTGCATTTCAGCCTAGTTTTTAAGAACTATGACCATCACTTTGTCCTAATTAATATTATATGAAACCAAGTTTGAGCACAGCACTATTTTAAAGATGAGAGTTCAGTTAAAAAAGTAGCACATGCTTGGGCTCAGGATATATGAAGTTTCTTTCCTAACTGTGCTACAGATTCCTAGTGAGAATTTGGTGGATGACCTTATCACGCTGCGGCTGGATTTACATCTGTAAAACTTCCAAGTTACATGGTAAGGATTTCGGAATATTATGTAGAGTGCTGGATATATGCAGAGCAGCTCTTCACAATGCTGATCTTCTATTAGGGGATTTTAGGCTCAGCTACAGAACAGGTCAAGACTTTTATATTTTTTCTAATTCCTTAAGAAAAAAGAAGAAAAACAGAAGATGGTTTCCTGTTCTGCCAAAAGGAAGAGAGGGGGGCTGCAAGGCTAACATACAAAACATGCCCAGGTTCACCACTCTTCCTGTTTGTCTCTGCAGCTACATGACAGATGACTCTTAGTTACTTTCAGCTTTGCTAATAATTTGAATGGCAACCACTTTCTTGCACGGTTTGGGGAAGAAGAGTGTCTCACTCTGGAGTAATGCCTGGGCACTGATGCTGTTGCCCAAGTGCTACAGGCAGGAAGTGCAGCTGCTGCTCCATGAGAGTGAAAGTGACTATTTACAAAGACATTTTTACATTTTATAGTTACAAATCATATTTAGGCTTCTCAATCCAAACTATATATCTGACTTTTCAAGGATTTTGGTGGGAGTTTAATGACCTTTATACCTTTATATATCTTTCCAAAACTACTGGCAAACACATGAAGTGAGAAAAACAAATTATAGGTAAAGTTTTATGCCTTCTAACTTTCTTCTTTCTTCTGCTCAAAATCATAGCAGTCTTGATGCCTGACAGTCATAGACAGAGACTGAGTGTGAAAAACTTAATAAAATTTTCCAGATGGAATTGAGTTTTTCACAATTCAGTTTTTGAGCTTTGAGATGCCAGAATCTTTTAAATCTCAGAGATCTTGATCTCCTTGTTGCCAGGAATCAGTGAAATCCATAGCCTCATTCACTAACAACCAGAAAAATTAGTTGCAGCATTCCAGAGAAGGAAATACAGAAACAGTTGCTCAAACTTATAAATCCTCCACGATACCATATGATGCAAATAGTGTCAGATAAGATGTCTGTCTGCAGCACAGTGCACGCACCTGCTTCTCTTTTCAAAGCTCCACCATAACAGCAGTACAACCTAGCAGAACAAAGAGTTAACAACTCTCTAATTTCACTGCAACTCAGACATCTCTGTTCAGCACTATGTTGTATTTTGTATGTGGTGTATTTTGAAAACACAATCATTTCTCAATAACCATTTTATACTACTTTACATTATAATTCAAGCATAAAAGTTAGATGCAGGCTCTGAGAAACCAGATGACTTATGCAGAAGGTGAGATAAAACAATCAGAATGGTGCATTATGTCATAAAAGCTTGGCATTAATAGGCTTGGTTGCAGTAATATGAGTCAAATGTGATGACCTTACAATCCTTATTAGCACCTTACTTTGCCTGTGAACCTGCTGCTGTGAGAAGAATGATGTGCTGTTCCCCATACATGTGACAGCATGTGATACACTGCAAAAGGATATACATTCACACTGGAATGGATGTAAGAAACATAAATGAACAGATCTAAGTTGTAGCTTGGAAATTCCAGCTACTCACAAGGCAGCTCCCAACAACCAGGAGGGTTTACCACATACTCTGATGTGAGTAAGGCCCAGAATCGTGTCTTTTCTTCAGAATAGAGAGAGCAATATTTCTACAGCTTTTGACCCTCAACTTTACCCAGTGAAATATCCTTTCTGTAATTTCCTCATAAACGTGAACTGAGCAAGACCATTCCAAGGACACACAGGAAAGGCTGATGCAAAGAGAAATTCTGTTTCAGTAGACAGAACAGTCTCTTTCCTCTTTTGTTTTATTAGTTCAATTCTTACCATCAAGCTGTTACTTTTACCATTTTCCTTTCTCAAAAGTTTGCAAATAAACACCTAATATCAGCTGAAGCTACTAAAGTCAAGTTTAGGAAAAGCTTGAAGTGAAAACCTTCAAATTTCAAAGTTCATGATCTAGCTAAAAGTGTAGTGTTCCTAATAGCATTCAGGGAGCTTTTGCATGCACACTCAAAGGCCATCTAGTGACTAAAGTTAACAGTCACACACTTTTGACACGGCAATATTCAAGTCATACTGCCCATCAAACATGCAACAGATCTGTTCATTAACACTGAAGAACAGGAAGCATTTGAAGAATGAAAGTATGGTATAGTTTGAAAATAAACATGTTTCCATTCTTTTCACCCAAGATCAGATTTTTAACTGTTTATTCCCCTTTCCCAAATAACAAGAACTCAAGAGGCAGTACCAAAATCATGCTAAAAAGTAAAACACAGTGTGCAGTGCTTGTGTAGTGAAGCTTTGAAGTTAGCACATGGTTAAGTGGGACTAAATCTACACTGGCATTGTCTTCAAAATTTACTGCACCAACACAGCAGAAAGAAAGTAAATCAAAGATATGTACATTATTCATAGGACAGCTGGTGGAGGCAGCTGAACCATACACTGCATGCTCCAAAGTTCTAGTTATTTATTAAAATGGTTCAAAAGAAAAAAACCACAGAAATGAACAGCCCTGTGTGCTTGGCATGTCCCAAGATGAAAACAATCATCTGCTGAACTTGCAGCACATAACAAATGACAGGTCTAATACATATGTGCAAAGAGGAGGCTTGGGAGAAAAGGGAAATAAGATAGAAACGTGTCATCTCTCATAGTTTTGGATATACTTATGATCAGACTGGGATACTCTTACAAAGAGGACATAATAGATTCTGATTTCTAGTTTACAGGTACAAAGTTGGAGATACTCACAAGCAAAGGAGACTCAGTATACGCTCTCCTTTGGCACCAGAAAATGCCTTAATATTAGATAACATAGTCCAGCTACAATTCTTGTTTCAGAAAATGAGAGGGACTGCTCGGGCTTAGTCAAAAATTCAGAAAGTTGAAACAACCCAGGGACACTGTACTTACATATACAAAGGGATATGACAGGTTTGAGAAATTTGGCTTACAATGATAAAGACAAAATGGATCAATTTTTTTTTTTTCTCCAGACAGAGAATTCTGATAGAATATTTATGAGGTCCCAAAAGACAGGTGGTGACAAGTCAAAGTTTTGCTCTTGGAATAATGCAGTGCTCATTTGAATTTGGTAAAAGACTGGCAAATGATTCGTTTGGCATATATCCTAAATGAACCAGCTCAGCAGGCAGAATCTTATCTTTTAATCTCTTCTGATACTAGGACTTCAGTAAATTTCATAGGACAGTATAAGGAAGTTTTCTTTAAAAGTTAAATACTTCCCATCTTGCAACACTTATTTAATTCGGTTCTTGAGAACCCAGGAAAACTTAACATCAGATCTGAGTTTCTCTCTTGGTCCGTCCCTGCAAGAAACTCTCACAGTCCACAGCTGTATTCCTTTGAAAAGCATAATTCAAGAAACCATGATAGCACTTTCTATGTCTCTCTCCCCCTCTCTCTCCCTCTCTCTCTCCCTCTCTCTCTCTCTCGTGCTTTTCTTTCACACTGCTGAGGTACCTGTCTCTCCCACTGTATGCCTGACTGTGCCCAGTAACTCACCTACCCTCTGAGTTTGCCTGAGCAAACCTTCTGTCTCATGGTCTGGAAAGGAGATATGATCTTATTTTTCTATCATACTTTGATCAGCTTTTCTGTCCTTGTCTCAGCTTGGCTCTATTTGACCCCTTTTAAGACTTCTGTGGCTCTTTACTGGACTCATCTAAAATGGTCCACTTTGAGATAGATTTGTATACATGAAATACAGAGTAAATAAAGGACTCTAATGCAGAAGTTATTGTTTTGGACAGACAGCAAAAAGCCCCTTGAGTTTGTGCGTGGGTATGATTACCACAGTGTTTTCATAAATGTAATGTCTTAATGCAAACGTCAGATGTATGAAATCATGACAATCATTCCCTTTACAGGTTTCTTCTGTTCTGCTTTTTATATTTAACTCTCTCACAGGAGAAGCATGCAGAACATATTTTTCATATATATATTAACTGAATATCTTAATTTCTCTAGTTGTAGAATGCTGCCAAATTTAGTATTTTGGAATATTTAACTGTCCACAGACTTCATAAAGGAAATGTTTAGACAACTCCAGTATTCACAAAACCTGAAATTTACAAATCACCAGATCTCTCTGGAGAGGTAAAAGATCCTGTTTGAAATCTGTTTAGACAACTCCAGTATTCACAAAACCTGAAATTTACAAATCACCAGATCTCTCTGGAGAGGTAAAAGATCCTGTTTGAAATCTGTCCCAGAAGCCACCAACAACCTAAAATCATAATTACATGCTCCTTGTAGGAAACATTAGCTAATTAATCTGACCTAGTAGTTTTTTCATGCAGCAATCAGAACCAATTGCAGGACTGAGTTTTAGTTTATTAAAAATAATAATTATTATAGTTAATAATCAGAAGTAAACTAACTTATTGTGAGCTCAGCAAGAGTTAATGCTGCCAAATAAAAGATTTTCAGATAACTCTTCCAGATGCTTTCACTTGATTCTTTGGTTAATTATTCTATTTGTCTTTATATGTGGAAAATAAATATAACCTATTACCATTACTTCTTGTCTCTCCTTTAGTCTTTTGAAAGCAAAGGCTACTAATGACCCCTGAAAACTGCTTGTAACTAAGCATAAATCCCACCAGTTTGTATTGGAGTGGACATGCATGGCAAAATAAGCAACAGAAAAAAACCTAAGTTGTGGAATAAACAAAGAATCACTCTGCTACTGGGCAAGTGAAAAGCAAATGCAAAGTGAAATACATAACTGTAGGGATGATAAATAATCTAACCCTTAGTGAAACAATCATTGTTTTATTTGATGGCACTCAGCCCTACAGAGATTATTTCAAGTTTTTTACATTACTTCCAGATAACCTATTAGCTTATTAGACAGATGTCTATTACACATTTCATTATTTTATGAGTATTTAATAGCACAGATATTTTTGAGCATACTGTAGGCCATTTTTCACAGAGTCACAGAATAACCTGAGTTAGAAGGGACCCACAAGGATCATCGAGTCCAACCCTGGCCCATCCCCAGGAGTCACACCATGTGCCTGAGAGCATTGTCCAAATACTTCTTGAACTCTGTCAGGCTTGGTGCTGTGACCACTTCCCTGGGGAGCCTGTTCCGGTGCCCAACCACCCACCGGGGGAAGACCCTTCTCTAATATCCAATCTAAACCTCCCCTGACACAACTCCAGGCCTTTCCCTCAGGTCCTGTCACTGGTCACCACAGAGAAGAGATCAGTGCCTGCCCCTCCCTCCTCTTCCCCTCAAGAGGAAGCTGCAGACTGCAATGAGGTCTGTCCTCAGTCTCCTCCTCTCCAAGCTGAACAGACCAAGTGATCTTAGACAATTCTCATATGAATTCCTCTCAAGTCCCTTCACCATCTTTGTTGCCCTCCTTTAGATGCACTCTAACAGTTTAATGTCTTTTTTATATTGTGGCACCCAGACCTGCCCCCGGCACTCGAGGTGAGGCTACCCCAGTGCAGAGCAGAGCGGGACAATCCTCTCCCTTGCCTGGCTGGTGATGCTGTGCCTGATTCCCCCCAGGACAGGGTTGGCCCTCCTGGCTGCCAGGCACTGCTGACTTATGTTCAACTTTCCCTCAACCAGGACCCCCAAGTCTCTTTCCATGGCACTGCTTTCCAGCATCTCATTGCCCAGGCTGTTCGTACAACCGGAGTGCAGATTCCATCACTTCCCCTTGTTGAACTTTATATGGCTGGTGACTGTCCAGCCCTCTAATTTGTCAAGGTCTGAATGTCCTTAAATAGGTCATTTGTTGTTTTTCAAGTTGCACTTTTTTTTCGTTTTACTTTATCTGTTGTTGCCTCTGATTAAACTTTCTTCTTTCTCTTTCTACAGGCAGGTCAAAAGTTTTAACTCACTAAGTACCTAAGTACTGCCTATGGTAATTTTCTATCACTATTTGAAATGTAGAAGAGGCTGGAATCCTACCTTGAGATACCTCTCACTCAGTGTGCTGCTTAATACTGCATTACTCCTGGATGATTACTTCTCCAGAGCAATGATTACTCTGGAGAAAATGTTTATTTCTTCAGCAGAGGAACCACTGGGAGAGGAACTCTTCCTATAGAAAGGCCACAGGCAAAGTAATATAATGTGACCACAATTATTTCAGTAAGTTCTGCATAAAATTCTTCCACTGAGCCTCTTAAAGAAACAGTAGAAGAAAGACAAGATCTTCACATGGATAAATAATTGGTTAGAAGACCAGAGATAGAAGGAAGGGATAAATGATCAGTTTTCCAGGTGGATACAAATCACTGGTGGAGACCTTCAGATAACCCATCTGGGCTTAGGACATTTTTGCCTAACATATTCACAAATTACCTGGAAGTAGAGAGTTGGTATGTAAGTGATGTGCTTAAAAAGCAAATGTCTATATTCATGAAGGCAAATCTGTGAATCCATGACTATTAACTAGAAACACATCTCCTGGACATAAATCCCTGATCAACAAATAATCACATGACAGGAAAATATTTGGAGGAAGGATGATGACTTTATTAACTATCCACAGTCTTGGGTGAAATACTGGACTAGGTGGGCTTTTGAAGAAATCCCAAAATCTAGTACTAGCATGGGTTAACTATTTTTGCTTTTAAAAATGGTTATTACAAAGTCTGTAAGTAAACTCTAAAGTATTTCCCATTTTCCAGCTTTGGATAAAACTGTGTCTACAGATGTATTAGCTTCCAGCAGGGGCAAGAAGTCATCTCTGTTCCTTATCAGACTTGTCATATAACCTGTCTCTTTCTGCAATCCCCATAAACTCTATGTTAAGGTCTACAAATAGAATAATATTTAGAAACTGGACAGGGAGACTTCATAACCAGGTCCCCAGTACAAACACATCTGTATGGTCTAATTCTGAGGTCCTTCTCCTCCTAACCACTGCAAAGAAAACTTCAGACAACAGAGAAAAGGGTAGAAAGTTCTGTTGTCGTATGAGTGAGAGAAGGGGACTCTACAGGTAAGCATTCTCAAGGCCTGGTCTTCTAGCACAGAGCACCTCCCCTATCCAAACTGAGAATACATGGAGAATAGCTCCTCAGCTGTCATCCTTTCTCTGGCAGGCTCTGATTCTCCAGTCTTAGAATGACCTTTGTTGTCAGCTCCTCATATTTGCTCTGCTATTACAAAGTTTCACTGAGTTTGCTTTGCTCAGCAGATGCAAAAGACTGCTAGAGAAGTTCAAAGTTGTGGACTGCCAAAGCCATAGTTCTATATCTTCTCACAATAGAGAAGCTTCTGTCTGCTGATGTTTTATATACCACAGCTCATCCGTCTCAAAGGCTGCTTCTGTCTCTTTTTTTAAGTTCATCCCAGACATAGTGGAGGAAGTGACTGTAGAATTTGCTTGCAAAATGCCTGACTGATCTCTCTTTGAGCACACCTTCCCCAAAAAACTTAGCTGTGGAATGTCTTGGGACTGGTACCTAGGAAGGCTGGCAACTTACATCACATGCCTGGGGGCTGGTAGTTGGGCTCTGAATCATACAGCTAAAATCCAGAATCTGTTTATGCATTCTCATTAAAAATAGTACCTAAAAACTCATCTATTTTTTATATTGATATTTACACATTTGTAGTAAATACCTCAGCATCACAGGAAAACTGGTAAATGCATACTAGGTTTGGAAGAACACTTACACCACTTCCTTAAGAAATTTATGCTGAACTATATTGGTTTCAAGGTTTGTCCCTGAGTTCAGTTTGACTTTCCCTGACAACTTCAGTGGAGTCAGCATTCCAGTCTAATAGTGAGCTTTCCCCAACAAAATAACACCAGAAAGCCACCAGACAGTTTCTATCTGCTTCCTGGAACTACGGTCCATTTCAGACCCCTTTCTTGACTGTAACCCAAATTACTGACTTGATGGCATTCAGTTTCAGATTTTGTCTGTGTTCATTTTACATGTGTCTCTTTGTGCCAGAGTATCTCTGTCTCTGCCTGCTTTTCTTTGCGTTGGAAAAATTAATGGGCAGATAGAATTACTTATCTCAAGTCTTCTTTCCCCTTCACTTTTCCAGAGTCTTACAGAAAAAAATAGCTGAACAGTTCTGACTGATGTCTGAGGTCTAATTTTCATATGTAAATGAAGAACACAGTAAATGAGAAATAGGAGTGAAAATTAACATGGTATGGGCAAGAAAAAAAAAGAAAATTATGTAGTCTATTTTTTATCCCTTGTGGTTTCTTGGGTTCTTTAGTGTTCTATTATATGGCTGCAGTAAGCAAAAAGTGATTTAAAATTCAAAGTTTGAAGACAGAAACTGGGAACCAAAACCACTGCCAGAATTTATGGCACTTAGAGAATTTTTGGTGACAATAATATATATAAAGTATTGCTAAATGTGCACTAACTGCACTACTTAATAGCAAAATGGAACTAGGAGTTTATTTACATTTCTCTATCATGTTCTAAGAAGTGCCTCCCCTCATCGATGAGCATGTAGCATGAGATACCATAAAATTTTGTTCTAGATGTAATGAGCATGTAGCATGAGATACCATAAAATTTTGTTCTAGCTGTAATGAGCATTTCTCAATGAAAATCACTGAAATTAACATCAAACATATTGCTTATTGTTAATAATGTCTATCCTTAGAAGCCCTGGGCAGGTATTTCTACTTTCCACAATTTTTATCAGAAAATTCTGAAACCATCAAGCCAATTTTACTTTATGTTATAAAGTGTGGATTTCCATTTTGATGCTACAATCACTACGAAATGATTAGACTCAAATTTATGTGTTAAGACATTGATATAAAATAAGAGGGTAATATGGTACTTTGACCAATATGTGATGGCAATCTTGAAGAACTTCCGTTCTCTTATCAATTAGACACTGGAACAGGTCTCTAAATGTGCTGCACCACAACTTGTCAGGAAATACTAAAATACACAGAAATATCCAGGGGATTTCCTGACTTTGGAGAGTTTTGGGTTTCTTGGTTTGCATTAAAGTAGGTGTTCATTAGAACTATGATAAATAACTTCACAATTTACATAAATAATTTTTTTAAAAAACATTTATTACCTTCACAGTTGTTTTGGGGTTTTTTTAAGCCTTAGAATTGTCATTAGAATCTGATGACTGGTACCTCTTTGCTACAGCAGGGACAATGAATCATACAAACACTCTACTGCAGTTGTTATATGCAGTTCAAATATCCAGGACAAATATATTTTATAAGGTTGTTCCTTTAGGACCCTGCGGAATGGAGTTCAGAAACTCATTTTATTTATTTGTTAAGCACCATCAGTTTCTTTGGTCAAAACCGTGATTGCTCTCAAGACCCCTCAAAACAGGCATGCACATCTTCAACAGGCTTGGATACTGTTGGTGATCATCTTGTAAACTGGCTCAACTGACAAGGCAGACTTTTCAAAGGCCCTTGCCTGCCTTTCAGGTCCATCAGTCATTCCCTTCTACTGTCCTTTTTGTGGCAGTAAACTTAAAAGATGCAACTTGCCTCTATTTTTCCAAGATTCTGAAGTTCTAGCCAATAAATCACAGTAAAACTAGATATCATTTTCCAGAAAAAAACAGTGCATAGAAGTGCATTGCAGTGGTTTATTTACTGAATTCCTTCCTGAAAAAAGACTTATCAAGTATGGTACACAAAGAACAGGGCCATCGAATGCTCAGATTTTTTCTGTTGCTTGGTAATGATGGAAAACACCTCATAATGATGTGAAACTTAGTTCACGCCTACCACTGTAACGTAGTCCTTGAAGTGGACGCACATAACAAATTATAGTGACAGCTGAGAATGTTTTATATGCAGTACAGGTACTGCAAGGCTAAGCCAACACACTGAAAACACAGAACTCAGTCTGATACATCCTGTGCCTGCTTTCTATCATAACTGTACATTCATCTGAGTGAAAAGAAACTTCCAAAATTTGACTCCTACCAGTAACAAGCCTTTAAAATGCCATACTGGTGTCTCAGTTTACTGACACTCAGTAATATCCATACCAAATATAATCAGTTTTACACTAGAAATTACATTCAGTGGTGCAGATTGACTTTTTCCTGCATACCTTCTTACCTCCTCCTGGAAAGCTTTAGAAAGAGAGGACAGGAGGTAAAGACATGGAACCCAGGTAAGGCACAGGATGGAACACATCACAAGGATGACTCATGTTTGGCGGCATTTATTTTGCAAAGTGAAATGCAATTTAAACTGTCTTGGGTTTTCTTGACAGGGTTCTATCCAGTCTATCCTGGTAAGTGAATTTGCCAAGGAAGGCTGACTTATTTCCACTGTCAACATTCTAAAGCAATCCATGCTTAAAGAAGCACATGGATGAGTTGGTCGTGTGTCAAAGCTAGTCCTCTCTGCTACCTCTGCCTTTTACTTTGCTTCAGGATTCCTGTGGATCAGTCTTCTTGATTCTTTTGACATAAATAGCTGCTTTCATTCTCTGGAAAAGTAACAATATCTGAAATCTTCCAATAAAGTGAAATTTTTCTGTCAGATTTTATTTGCTCCCCAGCTAACTCATGTCCCACCCCTCTTCCCCCTCCCTCCACCTTTCAAAAAAATCCCTTCTCTACTCCAGACTAGACTCTAAATACTCGAATGCCACAGGAACATACAAATGTCCTCGGATTCCCGACACTTTAACTTTTGTCTTTTTGTAGCAGCGCAATGAGGAGGGAGCAGCAGAGCGATGGATGCCCACGACAGTGTCTGGTTCAGCACAGTTCTTTGGCTCTGCAGCCGAAAGTTCCTCGGTTGCTGTTTTCAAGGAGCAGCTGCAGGGAGCACGAGGCCGGTTTCCCGTGCTCCGGCCGGGTGCAGCCCGCGCTGCCGCAGGCCCGGCTGCTGCAGAGGAGCTGCCCTGGAGCGGGGGTGGATCGGGATCAAACCCAGCCGCGTTTCGGATGGCACCNAATCTAAACCTCCCCTGGTGCCGCTTGAGGCCATTTCCTTCGGTCCCGTCTCTGGTTACCCGGGAGGACCCTCTTTGCAGCCCGGTAGTTTTAAGTTTGTGTTGCTGCCAGGGACATGCTGTTCCGTAACACAAGAGCTTTCCCCCTGTCGGTTTTGTTTTACTCCTGCCAGTGCTTTACCCATCTACGCTCACCCAGTGGTATTAGACTTCCTTTCCATGTGTGAATTTGCAGATAGGTGCAGGAAAACTAAAGGATTATGTACTTTGATCCCCCTCCACCGAAAAAAANGGGAGCAGCAGAGCGATGGATGCCCACGACAGTGTCTGGTTCAGCACAGTTCTTTGGCTCTGCAGCCGAAAGTTCCTCGGTTGCTGTTTTCAAGGAGCAGCTGCAGGGAGCACGAGGCCGGTTTCCCGTGCTCCGGCCGGGTGCAGCCCGCGCTGCCGCAGGCCCGGCTGCTGCAGAGGAGCTGCCCTGGAGCGGGGGTGGATCGGGATCAAACCCAGCCGCGTTTCGGATGGCACCGCAGCGGCAGCAGCAGCAGCAGATGTTTCCCCGGGGTTTGAGGATGTGAAAGCCTCTTCTCGCCTCCCCTCCCTTCCCTACTTTCGCCAGAGACGCAAGCGCAGAGCTGGGTAGTGCGGCCGGGAAAGCCCCGCTGCCGCCTGCGCCTCGGCAGCGCCAGGGCAGGGAACCACGGTGTGCCCTGAGGGGCCGGGGAGCGCGGGGCNAAAAAAAAAAGCAGTGAGTGCTGGAGAGACGGGTGTTTCTCCTTCCCCTGTGCCAAAGGAGCTTCATGCCAGGGTGGGGGTAACAGTCTCTGCTTCCTAGTGAAGTTTTGAAATTTGAACATAGTAAGCAGTTGCTCGGGCTTTCTGGCAGTATTAAATTAGGTTATTTAATTTGTACATTAGTGTACATATGTGCTGGATTTATTCTATGGTCTGATTGTGATCAAAGATGACGTTCAAAGTTCTACTCTCGGACAAAAAAGGGAAACCCATATGAAGTACTTTAGTACGTAGTCACTGAAACACCAGAGTATTTCCTCTGTCTTTGGTTTGAGTAGGAATAATACACATTGTCTGATCCAAAAAAGACACTTCAATTTTATTGCACTGGAGTGTTATTAATATAATCTGAGTTTCAGACTGATGTAAAGAAGATGAGACTTTTTAATTTTGGTTTGTTTGTTGGTTTGGAGGTTTTTTTTGTTATTTATTTACCAATGCTGACAGTTTTAGCATATCTATTTTACCTTAAGTGATTAATTAAACTTTTTGAGGACAGTGTGGAGCATGTTTCCTGAAGTGTCTTAATTACATTTGAGTTTTCTGAGCCATCTGAAGGAAGTTTCCATCTTACTGAAAAGATACTACAATTTTAAGTTTGGCATGCTGTATGCTAAGGAAAAGTATATTTTTGAACTTACGAAACATGAGTGGTGTAATTGTCAGAAAGAAAATATAAAGACCCACTTGCAAAACATAATATAGTTCCTATCTTGCAGGCTTTTTGTCTGAAGGGCTACACTTAAATGACACAGATTAGAAACTGAAGTTGTTTCTCCTGTATGACTTTAACAAAACAAGTAATAGAAATGATAATATTTCTGCACAGCACTTACCATGAATAGGCAGTTTAGAAATGCCAGCTATATTTAAAATTCTTAGACCTAGAAAACCACTTGACTATTAGCACGACTGAGAAAAATAATTTAAGTAAGTAGAATTGCTATTTATATAATCTTTTGGTACAGAAATCTCTTTACAAAAACTACCTCAAAATATAATTACTTTGAAAAAACTTTTAGCAGTTACCATAACTTAAATCTTTTCCTATCACTTTATAGAAATTTCATTTCTAAATAAATTAATTGAAACTGTGCCAATTGAACATTATAATAATACAGCATTTTATTAATTAATAAATTGACTGTTTAATTATTTAAGGCTCATTCTAAACTGTTTCCTGCCAATGCAAGATTCAGACTAGATTTAATTTTCTGATAAATTACTGTGAAGATGCTTGATTTTGCAACTCTAATGCTGATTTTAAGGCTAAAAGACCAGAATAAAATATTTTGTGAAATAGTAGAATATACTTGATGCGGAAATTTAAGGGGCTGAATGGACTTTCCTTTCAACTCAGTGGGCATGGAAATAATGTTAATTTGGTCTAATATACCCTGATTCTTCCTTCCGAAAAGAAGTGGGAAGAGACCCCTCTTTACCTAGGCTGTTGTAACTTCCTCCACTCAGGGTGGAGCAGGAAGGTTTGTTTTTCTGTGTGGGGAAAATCCACCTACTATTTCTTATCTTGAATTGAGACTCTTCTCCAATCTACAGAACCCCTTAGAAATATAAGAGCTCAATTTCTCCATGTCTAAGTAGTATCTGTACTGCTGCCCAAGTTGATTTTAAATGCATTGAACGGGATGTTAGCATTTTACACTTGAATTTAACTCACTGCAGACTCTTTTGGCCTATTCCTGTGTCATAAATTAGAAGTAAAGCTGTTGAACTAACTCAGTCTGACTTTAAAGTTGCCCAAGGAATCCTCAAACTGCAGATACTTCATATGTCAAATGTATCTTTTGGGGGCATGGTCATATAAAACTGGGAGGTTTGAACTACCCTGGACTTGGGGGAAACTGCCCCAGACATCTATGTGTCTGATAGTGATGTAAACTGTTTTTCTTCCTTTGTGTTCTTCTGCAGAAAGAACTGTTGTTCACACCTTGTATAATGCCTGTAAGAAGTGAAAGCCAATGAGGAATCAGACCCTCTGTATTTCCTAGTGTATTTGGCTGATTAAAAAACTTAATTAGGGAGTTGATTCAGAAATCCATTTATTTTTTCTCAGAAAGTACTGAAACAAAGGATTATTCCCACTGCTTGTTAAGTACAGGTTCAGACAGAAGAGATGGAATAATACAGGTAATGAATTTAAAAGATGGTTTAAGCAGTTCCCTTGTACTTTATTTTCTGTGGCTCTTTCTGTGGGACTTCCTGACTTCTCAATACCTTTTTTTTTCCCTGTGGAAAGGGTGTCTATAACCTGGTCATATATACTCTTTAAACAGAGAGAGGGAATGGGAAAATCATTTATACTAAACACTGCTGCAGGAAGTACCATTTCAATTCCAAAGGAATTCCAGTAAGAAATCTAAAAAAAAGTTTTGAAAAAATTTTGAAAGGCAGTCTCAAATGTGAGGAAAGGAGTGTTTGAGAGTTGGGATTCATATGTGGACAGAAAGGCTTGCCGAGTGAAATGGCTGCTATGCAAGTGGTATGTGTATGCACATGAAAGGGCATTTAAACTGACTTTCTCACAATCTAGCATGCAATGCCATTGAAGATACTAAGAAAGTAAACCCAGAAGTTCTACAGCATCTTCCTTTGGTAACTGTATTGCTTTCACTTTTTCTAGTTCTTTTAAAATAAACAGTTCAAGAGCTCCATCTTCAGGTTTAAGGTGTTATTGTAAAAAAATATTTCTTTTTGCATTAAGTAGTACCTAAAGCTCCTACAAGTTATGTACATCTGCTCATACCTTGTCAGTTTGCAGTGCTTAACATTTCTACATACATTTATTCCATTGCTTTTTGATAAACTTGGAATACTCTCTTTTTACTATCATTGTTTTCAGTTCTTCTTTTGTTAACTTACTTGGTTTTGGTGGATAACATTTTTCCCTTTCAATTACGATACATAAATCAGTTTGACAGTTCATAAAATATTTATGGACAATGACAGAAAATAATGGCAGATGGAATTTTAAAACAGGCTGTTTTCAGATAGGCTTTGGTATTTGTTAGAAATTCGTATGCTTTTATTAAAATCGGACCACATGCTGATTTTTGTCAAGGGGGAACCTGTTTGTGCTCCTTTGGGAGCAGAATTTTAGTGAAAAATTAAATTTATTCCTGCCAGTGCAGCAGAATTTTAAACGACTTAAATATTACAGTGGAAAAAGTTTTAATCTATTTTATTTTTCAGTAAAAAGCCTCTAATTATTCCAGGAAGTCTCTGGGGGAAATAAAGTATTTGAAAAATTTTGCTCCTCAAACAAAGTTGTGAAAGTGGTACATAACATAAAAAAATATTGTGAAGTAAATTAAGCTGTTAATCACAGAAATCCACCACCTATGAGATATTCTTATGAGTGTCTTCTCTCTCCCTTTTTTTTCTGTCTCAAGTGAAGTTTTATTTCTTTCTACTTTCTAAGTACTTTCAGTGGCATACTCTGCTGACATTCTGAAATGACAAGTACAGGCAGTCCTTTTAACTTACCCCGATTGTCTTGTCCTCAGAGCTGGAGAACTTGCCTTGCTTCTGTTTTCCATAACACTGTAGAGAAGTACAATTGCAATTTTTATAATAGAAGGGGTGACTTGATGATTACCCATTATTGCTTAAATTATTTCTTAAATCAGGATAAATCAAACCCAAGCTGTGACTCGACCCCATATTTCTTCTTGTCCCCTGCAAATATCTCAATCTATAACCAGTTCATGTGACTGTTTATTGTTGCTTTTAGTTTTAGCCCACTAAATCTGAGTTAGCAACAAGCACCGATCTGGTGCCACATCATTATTTAGCCTCTCTTCTATGTTCAGCATTTTATTGTTCGCTCTTGTATTTGAGACTTTGTCCTCCATTGTTATTTACTTTCTTTACCAGATTTCTTCAAATTAATTAGAAATCACAATGTCTTAATTCCCTGTAACTCACATTCTTTCCAAGCAGAAGGTGGAGACAAAGAACACGAAATGCTCAGAGGCTAAAAGCTGTCCTCCTCTTCCTGCTGGTTTCAGCTCTGTGCCTCCAAAAACTCTGTCAGAGAATGTCAGATCTGAGTTCAACAAGAATGCCACCTGAACGAGTCTTCGGTTTTCTTCCAGAAATCTTGAATGTCTTGCAAAGCTTTGCAATCTTTATAAACATGTTTTTAATTTCTATTTAAAAGAAATGCAAACTAAAATAGAAATAAAATACCTTATACTTCATTTCATGAAGAAATTAAGAAGATCACAGTAATGACAGAACCCAAGTTCATTTCTTCATTGATGGTTTATGTATATATTGATTAACAATAGGATGTTAACATTATTGATTAACAATAGGATATTGTACAAGGCAGCTAAATTTTATCTGCATTTTGGACAGTGACTATTCCCATTTTTTCCCAATATGAACACTCTTAATGTAAAATGTGACAGATCTTTTGTAAAATATGAATATATTTAAAACTAATTTTAAAATTAAGTGCTATTTAGAATAAGGGTGCTTTTCTCATATCAGGCCTTTGGCATAGTTTTTTGTTGCCATAGTGACTCATAGTTGTAAAGATATTTAGCAGATATTAACTGAATACCTCTTGAAAAAACCAACTATTAAAGAGTGTAGCTTAACCTAAAGTATGCTCATTGCTTTTTCTTATAAATTAAGTAGTTGTATGAATGTCATTGGTCATTGTTCTATCTTCCAAGTTCAACTCACAATGAGTTTTTAAGTGTGGCACCAAGACAAAACAGCTTAAAAATAGTGGGATGTGTTGTATTTCCACTGTTTTTCTTTAAATATAAAGTAAAAAATTCAGTACAATTATTTTTAAAAGAAAAGGCCCTTTCTTATCAAATCCCTTGTTACTGAATGGTTTTGAATGGTTTTAAATGGTTATAAGTGTTTTGATTAATTATAACTCTGTAGTGACTGATGTATGCTTAACAAGCCATCCCACAGAATTTTAAAATTTTGGTTTTGTTTTTCTTTGGAATCTTTCTCATAATTTTCATTGAAGCAAGATAATTTTTTTCTGCAATTGTTGTAACAATAACAATGTTCTGTGCACTCTTCTACCCGTCTGTAGGACTGTTTACTTCAAAATATTGCTTTCTGCCACTGTAGGTATTCCAACTCCATCTAACTTGCTATGTTCACAGAACATGAAGCTTGAAGTTTATGTTATATTCTACAAAAAAATAAAAAAGAAATAGGAAGAGTTAAGAATGTATTGCTTCCAAAGTTGCATGTATCTAACTTTAGAATACAAAGTTATCACTTTATTTTCTCATTAAACAAAACAATTACTGGAAAAATCTGACATTTAATTTTTTCTCTAAAGGTGAAACAATTATGGGAAATAATTTAAAGATTTCTGTTAATAGTTTGTAATATTATTTAACGTTCAGTAATGGCTCTGAGTGGTATAAAGGTTCATCCTGTTAGTGTATTTTTTCTGTCTTCTGACTCTGATGCCTGTAAACATGACTACTACTTGAATGGCTCAGTGCAATTTGAAAGTTAAAAGGTAAGATTTAAATGTTTTATCCCAACTCTGTTTCTAAACAATTTAGTATTAAGAAAGAATATTTTCACTATCTCTGGGACAGACCATTGTGGGTATACTAGGCTTGGCTCCAGTGTTCTTTTGAGATGCAGGGTACCATCTTTATTTTGTGGTGTGCTTTTCTTTTTTCCCCACCAAAATTTGGTTAAATACAATCCTGCACTTTTTAAATCCAGCAGTTTAAAAATATCTGACATAAATGTTCTTTTTTTGGAACAGTATCTAATCTAAGGTAATTTTTTTATGATGGAGAAAATATGAAAAAAGAAGAACCACAGCAAATAACTTTAATTAAAGAGTAAGTCTTTATTTTGAAAGGAAGAAGAGAAGGTTGTACATATTTTTTTCAGCTTTTATTTTCTATCAGATGCCCTTCTGTGTCCTATGATGCATGCTTACAAAACTGTCACGGAAATTTACCGTGGTATGATAGAATTTACCACCTTGGCAGGTTATGATGATAATGACACAATAATTCTGTTACTTATGAATACAGAGGGGTTTTTTTCCCTATTGCTGTAAGAGAGAACAAAGTGAGCTTGAGGAAATTAAAAAAAAATGAAGAAGGAAACAGGTGCAATATATATAATTTTGCCCCAATTAACCACTAATAAACCTGCTGGTTAGTAAACTTTTAGACAAAGTATTAAAGATTTGCAATGGAAAATGACCTGGCAAATGCATTAACATGTATAATAACATTCATAATATATATATTAACATTCATAATTTTCATGCTTCATTGTTAACGACTGAAACCTGTAAATGGCATTTATTTCCATAATATAGTATTGTACAATTGAAAATGTACAGTTTGCTGTTTTCTGCATTATATGGTGCTGTAAAAAGTCTTGAGTATTAGCTGGGATGGGCATACCTATTGATCTTAAGCATATCAAAATTCTTTTTCAAAGAGATGCCTCTAACGATGTCAATATCCAAATATGCTAGCATGGCATGAAAACCCCAAATCGTTGTTTCTGCATGGAGTATGTTGGGTTACTTGTGCATATGTTATTTTTCTCAAATAATAAGGAATGCTTAGAGATCATGACTGGCACATCAGCAATATCTTTTGAAATCTTAGCAGGGAACCCAAGTTCTACTTTTTTTTGTTTCCTTCTATGTCTCAATTACCCTTTAGTGCAATTTCAGTTTTAAAAAGAATAATAAGAGGTATGATTAAATTATAAACCTGTTTAATCTCTTATTAATTTTACAATTTAGACTGTGAACCATTCATCCTTTTACAAGGCAAATCCTATCCTATTTGCCTTCTTCATAGTCTATACTAGTGTCTGTCAGAACTCTGTCCTTAGTCTGATATTTTCCTATTACACAATCTGAAATACCATTTATATCATAGTGGTTCTTCATTCTTAATCCTCTACATGCCAACCTTCATGGTAGAGCATCTCTCATTTATGTGACTTCTATCTAATACTGCCCTGTGTTTTTGGTCTCAGTCTGATAATGCACTTTGCCCTCTGAAGTTTCAGCATTCTTTGCCTCAAAGTGGTTGTCTGTATTTAAGGCTGTGGGCAATGTCATTGTAGTTTAAGCTGCTAATCTCCCTTTGGATGCATATATTCTGGTTATCTGAGTGCCCTGCGCTGTAACTGATACATTTTGATGCCCCGTCTGTGATGCATGACAGACACAGCACCAGGAGTATTGTCATGTGTCTAAGTACTGAGCATAACCTGATCTGACAGAAGAAAAACTCTAATTCACAATCAACAAAAATTGCTCGTTTCACTCCTCTGGGTTCTGTTTACTCAAACTGCAATTTCATCTGTGTAGAGCAGAAAACCATGGAGACCTCAGACTTCTTCCAGTTGACAGGGTTAAATCCCCTAGGGCGGATTGCTTGAGTAGTATCCTGAGTTGCTATGCCAACCTCGGTTCACTAGCAAAAAAACCAAGGTGGCAGGGATTCTTGGCTCTGGGGCAACTTCAGGTGTGTCGCAATCAGCAGCAAGCAGGCAAAAACCATTCAGTAAGAGAAGAAAACTTATGATTTCCTGTTGTAACTTTGTATAGGGATGAGCTAGGTTTGGGAAAAATGTTTTTTAAAAGTGTTAATCAAAGGACTTAATCTTCAGCCACCACAGCTTGGTAAATACCACAGGGACACTCCTTGTTTTAGAGCTGTAATACATTTTTTTTTTCATTCAAAGAAAATATAAACAGACAAAAAACTGTTTAAAGTTTCTAGCTCATTAAATATTTGCTGTGTAAAAGGAAGGATTTGATCACTTTGCCTCCTTTTAGAATGGGTGTAATCCTCTCTAAGTGGTAAAATATCTGGGTTTTTGTGTGACTACTGAGTCTTCTAATATCTGTCATAGGAAATCTCCATAGCAGTGGGAAATTAGGATTTAAAATCCTTGCATGATGCATTATTTCATACTTTTTCAGTATGGTTGCAGGAAAGAAAAAATGGAAATGTTGAATTGTGACTCAAGTTTTAGGAAAGTCTAATAAAATACCTCTTCTTGTGATGCTTTAAAATAAATAAATGCAATTGTTTAAGCATAAAAATCTGCAGGAAGAGAGCCTATCTTTCTTTGCACCATCTGTCAGAGTTAGAAAAACTGGATTCTCTTTCAGACACACACATCCCAAGAAGGTGTTTTGTGCCCCAGAAGTCTATCTAGCTAAATGCATTCAAACATCTTGACTACAGTAAAAGCCCACAAAGTGCAATGAGCACTTTCCTTCCTGTAGCATTAAAACACAGTTGTTTTTTGAGCAAGCAGCTTTGTTCACAGATTGTTCCAGTCCACATATAGAGTAATGAAAAATTAAATACTGCACAAAATTTAATTTAAAATCACTAACTCTTTAAAATTAGCAAGTCATTTTTCTTCAGTTGGCATAGTGGTTCTTTTGTACTGAGATCTGGAAATTGTAGTTTGAAGTTTTGAGCAGCTGTTGGGCTGGCTGAGAAGAAGAGGTTTTTAAAATATACTTTGAATGGAGGAAAAAACTCTTCAAAATAATTGCTTCTCAAGTTCAGGATCTTAGAGTTTTACTGCATAAACCAGAATTTTTGATGTTCTTCTAAGTAGCCAAATAGAACAAATAAAAAGATAGTGTTTCAATTTTTATTTCCAAATGCAAACATTGGAATAGGCCTGTTCTAGTTGGGTGAAAATGAACATAGGAATTTGGATTTACAGGAAAATAACTGCTTTTCATACATGCTACCCTCTATTATATGCACAGAAGGAATATTTGTGCAGCAAGATTGTGACTGTCCTTTCAAAGGACTGAAAAAAAAGCATCCTAGAATTTTGTAAAACAAAGCAACTGAGCAACTGAGAAATTAAATACCTGCACTCAGCCTCTCAAGTGCAAGCTAAATCCCAGATATTCTAAAAGCTGCTGTTGGTTATATCAAGTACTTCTTCTGTGGATAGGAAAGGAAAGAGAATCAGAAGAAGGATGAAACAGCTTTTAGTAGATGTATCTATCTGTATACTCATTTTATCCCTATAACTGATACATGAGTTACTTCCAGATAAGACTGTCAGAGTCCAAAAAGCAGAGTATGTTTCATTCCTAAAAAGCTTTCTAGTTTACTCAGGTTTATTATATACATATGTACATACATATATATATATGTACATATATGTTTTACATGTACATATATAACTATTATACATGTTAGCTTTTGTTTCTGTACATGAATAAGGAATCACTATTTCCCTATTTAGACATCTTTAACTATTATTCGTTTAAATTTCAGCATTCCCAGTAGTTTCATCCAAATTTATGGTTTGGATTGATAGCTGTTTCCAAATGTCTGAAAAATCTGTTTCTGAAAAGCCCATTGGCATGATTCTGCTGTCATTTAATTTTGTTCTAATTGTATAATTTCAAAATACAGCAGTTGATCTACTGAGATGGGGTGAAAGGATGGGGAGTAACTTCATTTTTCACACTGAAAGAACTGGAAAAAGAATCAATCTGTTGGTTTTAAGTTTAATAAACAGAGAAACTAAATATAGGAACATTAGCTTTAAACATAATTATACAAAGTTAAGGGATTAATAAACCTTGCTTGATACATCACTGCATACTTTTTCAGTGGGATTTTGAATCTGTAACATAGTTCTCACAGGAATAGGTCTGCTTTGCATCCTTCTAATTCCAGAGGGTCCTGGAAAATGGTCTAGCTTCCTCTTTTATCATAATTCTACGAAGAAGTTCAGTTTTAAAACATGCCAATTTCCACTGACTCCAGGGAACCTCTGAATTTGCTTTTGGTCCATAGTGCATGTGAAAAGCATCCTGTGTAATAGAGACATATTCGCAGAATCACAGGATCATAGAATAATCTGAGTTGGGAAGAAACCACAAGGATCACAGAGCCCAGCTCCTGGCCCTGCACAGCGCCATCCCCAAGTGTCACACCCTGTGCCTGAGAGCAGTGTTCAAACACTTCTTGAACTCTGTCAGGCTCGGTGCTGTGACCACTTCCCTGGAGAGCCTGTTCCAGTGCCTGACCGTTCTCTGGGTGAAGAATCTTTTCCTGATATCTACAGCGAATGAGAGGCTACATGTGATCCCAAAATCCACAAGACAGGTTTACCTGAGAGAACTGCCAGAGGTCCATTTCAAGTTTTGTTTTTCTGTCTCTTACAGTAGCATGTAAAGGATTGCTAGGGGAAAAATGTAAAAACAGGCCAAAAATGGAATAAAGTTTTCATGATGTTGACTCTTGCTCTTGGTGGTCTGCATTTTAGAGACACCCTGGACCAGAGGTTGCATCAGGACCATCCTATTTAATAGTTTCTGGCATTACTTCTATAATTTTTAACCGTTCCTTAAAAAGAAAATTTTGACCTAAAAAACCCCCCAAAAAAA
>VYXC01000925.1:95364-172995 GCA_013397175.1 Platysteira castanea | reverse complement strand
AAAAAAAAAAACCAAAAAACCAACCACCACCAAAAAACAAATCAAAAAAAGAACCACCAAAAAAATCACCAAACCAACAAAACCCCCACCATTCAAATACGTATAATATTAAAAACTAGTGGGTTTAGTTTGCTCTAATTTTTTTTTTTTACTTTTCAATGGGTAGCCCTACTTTCTATATCACACCAAATGCTGAGAAATTGTTCCCTTAATTCCCTTCCTCATTTAGTGTCACAGTTCACAGCATCACAGAATCACAAAATAAGCTCAGTAGGAACTGACCCTCAAGGATCATGCAGTCCAACTCCTGGCCCTGCACAGGACACCCCAGGAGTCACACCCTGTGCCTCAGGGTGTTGTCCAAACACTTCTTGAACTCTGTCAGGCTCGGTGCTGTGACCACTTCCCTGGGGAGCCTGTTCCAGTGCCCAACCACCCACTGGGGGAAGAACTTTCCTCTAACATCCAACATAAACCTCCCCCGACAAAACTCCGGGACATTTCTGTGGATCCTGTCACTGGTCACCACAGAGAAGGAATCAGTGCCTGCCCCTCCTCTTCCTCTCACAAGGAAGTTGTTACTCCGACGAGGTCTCTCCTCAGTCTCCTCTTCTCCAGGCTGAACAGACCAAGTGACCTCAGACACTTCTCACACAGCTCCCCCTCCAGGCCCTTCACTGCCCTCTTTTGGACACTGTCTAATAGTTTAATGTCTTTTTCATATTGTGGCACCCAAAACTGCATACGGGACCCGAGGTGAGGCCCCCCCAGTGCAGAGCAGAGCGGGACAATCCCCTCCCTTGCCCGGCTGGCGATGCTGTGCCTGATGCCCCCAGGACAGGGTTGGCCCTCCAGGCTGCCAGGGCACTGCTGACTCATGTTCAACTTGTCATCAAATATATTGGATAATATATAATGTGATTCACATCACAAACCTGCTCACTTGTCTTACTGAACCTGCTGCAGAGAAGTAACATGGAAAAAATGTTAGATTTCAGGGAAGGGTGGATACCTTAGTCACTTTAAAAATTTTGCTGTAAATATAACTCTGTATGTGAACCCAAATTCAGCTGAGTAGGCAGCATTCTTTTAATCCCATGGAACAAGGCATTTTAATTTTTATATAGCTGGGGGGGAAAAAACCATAAACCAACAATATAACAGGTGATTACATGATCCGAAAGGAGATTCCTTACACACAGACATACCATTAAAATAATTAATTGTTCCCTCGTAGAAATTCTGATCTTTTCTGGTATATGAAGCATTTACTCTTATAGGTAGGATAAAAAAATCTATAATAAATTCAGTGACTCAGTCCATCAGAAGTACACCTTACCTTTCCACTGCTGCTGATGTACTTTGAAAAAATATTTCTGATCAGATTCCTTCACCGGATTTCTAAGCTTTGTCTTTTGCAGACTTCTTGTCATTTTTGTAGTTCAGTAACATATAAGTATAGCAAACCTGTCCTTGATACATTTTAAAGGTGTTCCAGCCATCAGTCAACTAACAGTGTTACTGCTTTTGGCCCACACAGGGCAGTTGAATATGTCAAAGATCAGAACTCCAGATCTCAAATCTATGCAGTTTTTCTGACAATGTTAATCTATTAGCTATCGCGGCATCCAGGAGAAGATGACATCTAGTTCAGAGACTAAAAACCTTTTCATCATCCAAAAAATGAAGGACAGTGTACCATTATTGTAGCAACCTAGGCAAATATGGAATCTCAAACCATTCTTGTCAAAGAAATTGCATTTTCTTTTAAATAGTGCTCCTTTATTATTAGCACTTCATTTTTTTTTTTTTAACACAGTCATCTATACAACAAAATTAATTAAAAACTTAAATAGTTTCTTGTGGAAAAAAGTTGTCCTATATCCTCCTGCAAAGTATGTAAAGAGATGCACTTCAGTTGTGTTACTTTTATTCCTCAATATCTTTCTTAGAATTACAAATCAAGAAAACCAGCGTGAGTCTACAGTAAGCAGCATGGTTTTTTTGAACAGGAGTGTGACTTTGAAGTGAATTGCTTGATTGTATCCACTTACCACATTTTGTTTGGATCTTTGTCTGGTTTCTTGAGTGCATAAACTGGGATCATTTTGGTTTAAGCTTACTGGCGAGGTTTGCTTCAGGAAATATGTGCTCAGCCTGTAAAACCAGATTAGGGCTAGTCTGAAGTAAAAGCCCTAAGATGTATGTAATAAAGATATTTCATTGACCTTTTTTCAGTCTAAAAATATGCTTCTTTTGCACCACACTGTCTAACCTTGCACTGTCTACATAAAAGGCCTGAATTATTTAGAATGTTAAAAGTCTTGGGGTATTTTTGGTCCAAAAATGGAAACAAAAAATATTTTCTCAAAATATTTTATCAAAATGAGAATTTTACCTTGAAGTCTATTACAATTGACTCTAAAATAGATGTTCGCAAGGGTTTTTTTGACAGCAAGATGGGTTGCATATCATTATTATTAAACCCATACCTTTATTGTTACTGCATGAAGACTTTTTAGGAAAGGACTCCTCAACTGTCATCAAGTGACCCACATGCAGGATGCATGGGATGACTCTGGCTCATGCTCAGTGCCCAACTCAGACCTTTAGCAGTGCTTCCCTTTTACTTTAAAAACTTAGTTTAAGAGCCATGCTTATGACCTGTCCTTTGAAGTAGGATCTCACTTTCACTCTGCCTTGAAATAAGGAGTTGGTTTAAGACTCTGGCAACCATAACAATGCATATCTTTCCATGCAGAAGGATTATTTTACAATATTAAACACATTTCTCATTTTTGCATAGAAATATAATTTTTGAAGGTCTATTGTGCAGTACTTGCTTAACATAAACTTGCTGTCTTGCTTACTTTGAGGTTTACTGCACGTTAAACACCACCAGCAGCTAGCTCATGAAGCAGTTCTGAAGACTGAAACGTTGTTAGTCTGTTTAACTATATAAAGGTATAAAAAGAGATTGTTTACCCACTTTGTCCTTTTTTTCTGGGAATTCTTTTGAGTGGAGTCTACATTTTTTACCCATTATTTATAAAGTAACAGCAGCAAAACATGATAGAACCCTCATAATAAAGTACTTTGCTTATTTTGAGTTATCGGTCCAGATAAGTGTGATGTTGTTTCCTTGAAGAAGTTTTACTTTTTAAAATATATCTTGCTAATTTTAAATAAATAAGCCTATTTAGAATTTAATATGCAGTGATAAGAACATTCTGTTTCTCTGGGAAATTGTTTTTAATATTAGTTACTACCAGGCAGTTAATTTAATGTTACTTACAGAGCCTTACATGAAGCTCACTGGTTAACTGAGAAACTTATGATACAGTTCTTGACTAAAAAAAGAAAAATAAAACGTTACATGTAATAAATTGAATAGGCAGTAAGCCTTAATCACATTAAAATATTAAAATTTTAAATAGAATTATTCTTTAGGAGGTTAATTTTAACACAGCCATATGAATTTATTTCATACATTTTAATACCTTGATTATTATCTGATTGTGTTTTTAAAGAACATATACTTTAATGATGTAATACTTGTAGCTTATTCTTTCCTGCTCTGATTACATTTTCTTCTGTCAGCAGGTAGAAAGTCTTTGACGAAGTGAAAGATTGTAAAGGCAACACTATTTATTAATTACTAGCTCTTCTTTTCTCCTTTAAAGGGTATTTTGTTCTTGGGGAGATGAGGCAGGAGCTCCTATTACCCTCAACAGACACTACATCTGTTCTTGAATTTACAATGCATACCTGTGCTCATTTAGAAACAGAGTACAACCCAGTAGTTTAAGTTAACCTCTGACAAAGTTTAAAATTTGGTACTGTAGCCTTCATTCAGAATAACCATGACTTTTAGCACCTGGCTTCCTTGACAGAATAAGAAAGAAAAAGGTTCCTTTGAATCAGTTTTGTCACATATACAAAAATGTATATATATGTATATACAGTTTACATATATACAAAAAAAAATCTGAAATATGCAGCAGCGTATTTCAGATAGAGGTTCTAATGAGCTGCCTTAATTTGGTACTATACTTTGGTGCTCTGCTTCTCCTTTCAGGTGCTTTGGTTTCTATTCCTTCTTTCTTCCTTGGCACCTCTTCTTATTTTTGTGGTTGTACCCACACCATGGCACCTCTTCTTCATGTCTTTATTCCTATTTTCTATTTAACATTGTGCTCTGTTGATCTTCAGCTTTGCATAAGCAGAGTGGTTATCATGAAAGAACGAGAAACACGTACATGGTACATTGGATTATTAGTAAAAGATGCTCAGGTGTGCATTTAGCTTCACAGTAAATATGAAATAGCCAATCCACCCATAAAAGTAAATTTCTTACCTATACAGAAACTCTTTCACTTGCTTCTGCTGACACAGGAGGAATTCCTGTTCATCTATTAGTTCATCTAGTAGTTCATCTTCTTGATCTCTGGGGAAGAGGATTCCGTTTTTATGCCCTTGAAAATACTTTTTTGAGAGTTGACTAAAAATATGTACTAAAACTGGCCAAAATATGTGAGATGAAATATTGTGCCACATACTAAAGGGTATTTTGTATGCTTCCTAACCTTAGAGTTCATATTCCTGATTCCCTTACTGTACTCTTCTGTTAGTTTAAAAACTATAAAAAAAATTAAAAAGAGTAAGACTTACTTATGGATGTAAATAAAAATGTTGAATTGTAAAAATCTCTTTAGTGTTTCCAACTGGCCCAGCATATGCTATTTTATAATTTAAAATTCTGTATGGGTGCAGTATAAGTTTTGTTTATACACTGAGGATGTAAATTGGAAATTTTATTTTCAAATATGCAAATACTTTTCTTCTTTCAATTTCATATATGTTTCTCATTATCTTCCACATTTTTTCTTGCAGCTTATTCTCATTCTAAAAATTACCATGAGTTCATAGCCTGGTATCAAACAGCGCCCTGCAACAGTTCCCCTAGCACTTCTGAGGAAGTATTGCTTCTGATACTAAGGAAAGTAGTTTCTGACCTTTGTGAGTGTCCATTAATTAAGTCAACTTGCCATCATGTAAAAATGCAGAGAGCGGAGGTCTACAAAATTTTACATTTTCAGGTAAAAATCTGCATTGCTTTAAAAGCACAATTGGAATTTTTATATTTAATGGTATTTACTGCTCACATGCAGAAAGTATTGCAAGGGTTTAATAATAAAGTTTCTTGATTTTAAAAGTGTTTCCAAGTAATGAATGTGAAATTCATGTCAATAGCAAAAGGATAATTGATCTACTCAAGAGTGCATATTTGACATTATTTCAAATAGCTTTAGAACATTTTATAGCTGTGGATAGATCAAGATGTTTTTAATTTTGCATCATAAACCATTATAATGTCCCTTGTTGTACAGTAACATAGGAAGGAAAGCGAGACAGGGCATTCTTTAACTGCCCCGATAACCTTCATCCAGCCACGCACAACAGGTGTATAAATCACACCATGGATGCGCCTTGGTCTTTATAAATAGCTTCCAAACGACAGTCTGAGGCTGGATGTCTGGTTTTCAAGAGCTGAAGCTGAATGAGATGAACCTAAATACTTTTCCTTCTTTAAGTGGCAACAGTCAAAGCGAGAGATTTTGTAATTTTACATTTCTTTAAGACAAAAGGAACTTAAAGGAGACTTGGGTAAAACTGAGTTGCCAGAAATATTGAGTTGGCTTGATTTATAGCAAGTGATTAGGTGTCTTGGGAAGATGTCACCAAATTACAGGATATTTAAGGATTCTTACTGAGTATGATTGCATGTTGTAATAATTATAAAACTTTATATCTGATATCCAGGTATTTAGGTGTTTGTATATAAATGAGTTTATACATAAATGAAGACCTTTTAGTGTCTTAGTTACTTATTCTCCTTTGATAAAGTTGGTAAAAATACATTTTTGCTTCAACACTAATTATTTTAAATAAAATATTTTCATTACCAGATTTTGACTAAAGTCATCAAGTGTGGAAGTCAGAACTCTCAGTGTTATGACAATCCAAACCAGATTTTTTTTTCCTGGGATTTGTTCTTAAAACCTTCATTCTGAACACTGAAGCCACATGAAAAAAAATCTCATTCATGCTGTGAGTTCTGAAGGAACCTATAAAAGAGTCCCAGTATACAGTCAGTTTACTTGAAGTGCTTTGTTATTAAAAGAGATATCTAAACCCCAAAGAGGTGCTACTTATAATTGTTGAGCTGAACCTACATAAGAACATCTGCAGTATTTTCTTGGATTTAGGATTTCTAATTATTTCAGTTGTAAAAAAGCCATTGTTTCCCTATGCTATATTAGATCAGTCACTATGTATCAAGACATGCAATTTCAAAAGATCCCTTTCTGAACAAAGTTTACCAATTATGCTTCATTTTTTTTCATAAAAGCAATGAAATCTTTAGTCAGTTGTGTTTCTCTGAAAACTGTATTTGTAGTGGATGGCACTGAAGTGTCTGAAAAGTCTCTTCCATCTCATATGTAGTTAGTTAAGGTTAATTCTAAGGTTATTGAGACTACATAAATGAGATTTGGCCAGTGTGCAGGCTTTATAGAGTATTGGAACGTTAGTGGGAGAAATTCTTCAGTGAGAGATTTAGATGAATGTAAACCTCGATATGAGCCAGTCATAAACTAAATGGTCTTAAGTAGCTTCGAGTCTTAGAAAGTACTTTTTGATTTCTATGTAGCACTTGGTGTTTCAGAATAACTTCCATGACAGAGGCAGGAAAAGCTTGTAATATAAAGCATTAAATTCAAATTTCAGTTTATTTCAAACGGTTTATTTCATTCTTAATACGGCACCTTACTCTAACATCAGTCCTGGAGAGAAGTCCAGCAGCTTAGTTAATAATTCCCCAGTCTTGACCACAACATGTTAGAACTAGTCAGCTGATAGGAAGTGTGGACCCATGCAAATGGATTTCTAAAACGTAATTATGCTTCTTCTTCAGTCTGTACTTGGAACCTCCCTTTGCTCCTATGTGTCAGAGACATTCCAGGGAGAATGCAAAGGGCTGAGTGCAGCCAAGCTCAGGAACTGATATGTTTGTGTAGGGGGCTGGAGCAGTGAAAGTTTTTACAAGCACTAGATATTAACCTGATTGATTGTCCTTGACGTAGAAGTGGAGTCCACGACAGAAACAGCCGGGAGCTTGAACTGTTATGGTTTCTGTATGACTGTTTTATAAAGCTGAATCTTCGTAAAACCACAACAGCAGGGAAGTTGAGAGGGAGTAGCTTCTTTTGTTTAAGCGATTCTGATTATATAAATCTGGGAAGAGTCCAGAATTATACATTTCCTTGTCATTAGAATTTGCAAATAAATGACAATTCCCATGAAATATTTAAGTATACTGAAAACTAGGTGTAGATGTGTGATATCTATTAGAGGGATAAATTTCCTAAATACTTGCATCAAAGCTGACTAGAATCTTAAACAAGTAAATAAAAAAATAAATTATTTCATTGACTTTGTTCTTCTATAATCAGATTACGTTTTGTTACAGTTGCTTCCTCAGACAGAGAAAAAAAAATCACCTTATGTCAGCAAAGTGCTTGTGATGCACCTCAGAGACTAAACAAGGTACTGTAGATAGAAGAATAAAAAAGCAGCTAACGTAATAAGCTACTCTCACGATAAAGAATAACAGCACTAAAAAATGAAACTTACTTTGTTTAGTAAATTAATAAATCTATAGAAAAGTCCTAGTGGATATGGAATTTTATCAGTTACAATTGTGAATATTGTATTGTCATTATGGGTAAGGCAGATCACATAATCTGTCTATATTAAGAGTATGAGAAGTGGCAAGACAACCAGGAAACTTTGAATGTGTGCTATCTTATAAATAACAAACATGCTGTTCTGCAATGGGAGTGCCTTTCCATCACTTCGAAGTGATTTTACTATTGATTGGGCAGAATTTTATCTGCTTGGGGGCATTTGGCTGTTACACTCAAAAACCAGAAGCCAGAGTCCTGCTTACCAAGTTAACTGTTAATTCGAAGGGTTTTAGAGGGGAAATGACAAAGGGGGAGGGAAGCACAGGGGAATATCAAGAAAGAGGTATACTTTTGTATATGTATTGTGCTTTGGGATTCCAACAGAGGGGTGAGGGAGTCTAGAATAACATTGTATTCATTGAGTAGCTTCCACCCTGTCCACTGGAAAAAGTGCAAATTCGTAGGGAAAACTCATGACCAAAGTGCATCTTTTCAATACATGGGGATCAAGTTAAGAGAGCATGAATAAATTTGTTTTTGCCAATTTGCGTGTGTACTGAACCTTGTAAGCACTATGAAGACCTTTTTTTTTCTTTTTCATCTTTGCTTTCTCTCTATATAACTAGTCCCTTTACACAAATAAAGCACCGTCTGGATATGACGCACTGACACCTTTTAATGTTATATTTTGTCAGATTGCTAATAGGTCTATACTTTTTTTAATGCATTCTATGTATTTTAGTCAGTTAGAAGTCACATCTTTAAATTTAACTGCTATGACTTAAAACCTTTAATATTCAAATAGAAAACAGCATATAAAAAATAGTCCAAAATTCATGAGAAAATGAAGCATTTTTAAAAACAATTGTCTTTGGCTAGGGAGATGCAATAGATGTGGCAGAATAGAGCTCCTTTGCATCCTAACATTTCTGTGATTCTGTGCTGCAGATTCTGCTCTGATTGATAATGTTTTTCCTATCTAGGATTGTATTTGTACAAATATTTTTGAGTAAGGGCATTAGTCTTCCATGATTATATTTGAATGATTAATCATTATCATCATCATCATCATCATCATCATCATCATCACGTTCATTTAACTTGGCTTCAGAAGGCTGTCGGCATTTTTTATTTATCGAACAGAAATGGCTAATAAAGATGGAAAGCATTTCTGAAATATAAGTGAACATAAACAGTAATATCTACGCAGATGGAAAAGCTGCAAGTCTATTGATGGTGGGCTGCAGCTGTCTAATGTAGGCAGAGTTGCCATAGATTAGCTTTGAAAGTTCTATTTGTATAATCCTGGACACTTTCAAAGACATTGAACTAATGGGTCAAGGTTTATCTAAATTAAACCAAACATATCCAAGAAAATCAGTTGTCCTGTTTCCATTTAGCTACAGCCCAAAGATTCGGTGATACATCCTTTATATCTTAATCCTAAATCATACCCAGATGTTTTTGTCTTTCTTGTATTCTGACCTCTTTATATCAAAGATTCTGAAAAAACATTGTTTGCTTCAGTTTAGGCAAAACACTGTATGGAGATGTTTTCTTTGTGGAACTGCTTGGAGTGAGAAGGGAAAGTCCTGATTTATTCCCGTTAATGCACTACACTGAAGGTAGTCTTCAAATGGTATGAGTTGATTGCTTCTGTCCCAGGAGCATCCAGGGAATATCCATGGAATGAATGCTCTAATACATCCATACTGTTGTCTTAAGAGGCAAATTCATTTATCATATGAAGTATTAAATACTGTTACAAAGGTATTTGTTCTGATTGAACTCAGTACTTTAACTTTATAAGATTATTAAGCCAGACTGTTTTGGGACAAGTCTGTCAAGGTAACAAGCACTAGATCAGGTGAGTACCTAGCTAGAACTTTCATAAGACCTTGTTGATTTAGATTTAAGATGGACCCTAATTTTCTGCGGCCTGATTCAAATTAAAACCAATCAGATTGAGTTTAGACCTCTAAGTAGCAATGATGGTGGTTTTGCAATAAGGATATAAAATCTGTAATCTGACAAGGTAGGTTTCAAGGGCTCTTTTACAGTGAGACAAACAAGACAATTATTTTTATTCTTAAATTTATAAAGGGTATCATGATAATGCAATGCTTTCATCTAATTACAAACTCAAATGCTCCATTCCAAATCTAAATATAGTAAGAATAATAGGTAAAATAATTACTCTGTATACATTTGCAAAGTAAATCTAAATTTGAAAATCAAGTTTAGAAAAGCAGGGTTTTTTTAGGATCACTTGCTTTGCATGGACTGCAATTTTGTTTTGGCCTTTCCCTCAGAATATTTTACTTGATGCTAAACTAATTTTATTTCTTTTTTTCTTCAAAACATAACTTTCATATTAGCTCTGGTGGCTTTTTAACACAAGTAGTAAAAAACAATACTGTTTTCTTCTTCATGGCTTCCATGCTCCATTACCTCCTGCACTGCACAGAAGCATTACACAGCCCTACCCCTGTGTCAACCTGAGGAGCTGATCCCTGTTCAGCAGGGACTGCAACAGACACCTCTTTGGCAGAGGCTTTGGTAAGCTTTTACATCTAAAGAACCCAAGAATCTGAAACTATCAGTCCTGGAACTTGACTGACTCCTACTTTCCATAGTTGAGGATGTCCCATAGTTTCAGCATCAGCACACTCGAAAATACACTCTTGTTCCTGGTTGGCCTCTTGGTAAAACCAGAAATTTCCTTTCCCAGAATCCAAATCACATTGCTTATCATCCTCTGCTTATCATTCTACCTCAATGCAAGATATGAGTTTCAGTTATACCTCAGAGATGTATCCTCCATAATCTTTAAAAACCCCAGAAGGCTACACAGACTCGCAAGGAAATAAAACTCTGTAGTGCACATTCTCACCACTGGAAAGCAAACCTGTATCCTACATTGTGTGTTTGATTTTAATATCCTTACACAGGGGTCACTAGATTATAACATGGTATTTCAGATGAGCTCTTACCAGCGCCTTTTACATCATTAGTTCTTTTCTTTTAGTCCAAAGAATCTGTTTCTCAAATGATGAAACAGCACACGCTTCCCCTTTCCATTGTTATGGTGCTTACAGTCCTCTTTAATCAAGCAAAAATACAGGCCACTCTCATTCTTCTGTTTCTCCCTGCCTATTTACGCATTGCCTTTATCCACAGTTTCTCACACTTTTATTGTCAGCATTGTCCACTGGGACTTTTTCTGATGATCTTGTTAGTGGAAATATTTGGTAAAGTCTGCCTAAATGCAAGCTCCTGAGTAACTCCTTTAGCAATTTCTTTCCAAATCTCATTTCCCTTTACGGATCATTCAGTACTCTTTTTAAAATTTCATTCTAAACATTGGATTTTGTAGTTAATTAAATTTGTATGTGCTGCCATATCAGGCACTTTCAAATTAATTATATGTTTAATTTAATTTAAAAAACACAGATTGTATTGCTTTACAGTTACCTGCATGGTTTTCAGCATTCCTTCATGAGATCCTTACATATTATACAGTTCTGATCAGCTGGTCTGTGATTTCTTGGACTATTTTTCCCTTTTCTGAAAAATTTACAGTACATTTCTTCCCAGTCATGGGTTATCACCACAGACACGTTGAAAACCTCTTATCTGTGGGCCAGTTCTATTTTGGAACATGCAAACAGATGTCACTCAGACTTTCTAAATTACATTAAACTTTGACTAGTGCACCTGTTTCTAGTCTCCATGTCTTGATAAGGATAGGACTGGATGAAAGAGGTTATGGAGTAGGACCAAAAGCATGGAAAAATTAAAAAAACCTATCCATAGTCTCTGCAGGTTTCATAACTGAGTCTGCTCTATTTTTACTTCTTAATACAGCAAAATAGCTGGATGTTCAGTTACACCTGTTGTCTTTCCTTTATTATTTTTAGAATATCTCTTTCCACGTGGTGTTGCAGTAGTTCTGTTCCTGCACGGTGTTGTGCAGAGCTGTGTTGTGCAATGCATCATTTATTTCACACTGCCATCACACAATCTGTGCACTAAGCATAAGCCCCTTTCACTTACTGCATCATCTGCCAGTCTAAATCTCTGTATCAGAACTTGCATTCATTTTCTTCTCCACACATCAGTCTCATGCTCTTCAGTATCAAACTATATCCTGATTTGTTTTTCCACCTCTGCTTTTCTATTACCATGGCAGGAAACACTGAGCTGTTGTCTCAACTTCTATTCCCGTGTTCTAGTCTAGATCTCTTTCTGAATTAGTTAACATGTTACCCTGATTAGCCATTGTGTGCTGTATCTATCTGTTGCAGAACAGAATGGGTTAAACATGAACAGCTGTGTGCTGTATCCATCTATTTAGAAATCCTTTTGGCAGAAAACACAGGTGGTGAAATATATCAAAATTTTGTTCATTAGTTACTAGATAAGCCTCAGGCCAACCCTTTACAGAGAAATTTTGTAGAGGCGATGTCCTAAAGACACAGAGTTAATGATGATTAGTAATTCCATTTAGTCTTCTGCTTCTGTAAAGCAGTCTTGAATAAGCAGAATTGATAACTGCAAACATCTCAGAATTTATTTCATATAGTTTTGTATTAATTTTAATGCTCTTCTGCTTTTAAAATCCTGTTTTATGTTAAATAAAGCATGTTATTTCAGAATAAGTTAATTAAATATTTTGGCAGCATGTGTTTGATCCACCATTAAATTTTACTTAACATAAGCAATGGAGTCACCTTCATGTCATAAAAACTTTTAAATATAATTTGTATGCTTTATAAATATATATATATAAATCATATGCAGCTGTGAGATTAATACAGTACAAAATGTCATATGTTTCTTAGGCCTTCTCTGGAGAGACAACTTGGTATGAGATGCTGTAGTAACTTAATGAAATATTTTTATTCTGCAGAGCTTGATTTCTGTGGTATTTTTAGTAGGCTAGGTACTGAATAGTCAGTTCTAATTTGGTTTTCTTCAGCTCTTTCTCACAGTATGGTGATTATTTGTATTACAGAAATATAGTAACTTGAAAGTTCCAAAGGAAAAGCATTATTCAAAGAGTATTGAAATAGCCCTAAAAATCAAAAGAAAGTGCAAAATACTATTTAGTTTATACAATACAAGAACAAATTAGGATGTGTCCATTTTGTTTTGTGAGGTGCGATGTGGCAAGTATGTAAAATATGCTATAAAGAATATTTTGCTAAGATATTTATACTTGCAATGTGAATATAGAGAAATAGGAGTTTTCCATTAGTGAAAAGATTGAAACAATTCAACAATCAGAGGAACTTTCCAGTAGCTGGCTAAATATGCTACTGGTCCTTACTTCAGGTTCCCTTCTGTTTTTCACACTTTCTGCCAGATAGCAAGCAGATGACACATCTGAGAAATAGTTTTTATCCCATTGTAAGAAAAGTCTACCTTCCTACAATTAAATAAACTGAAAATTCTCAAGGATTTGCTAGAAATGCACCTATAATCTTCAATAAAAAGAGAAGGAATTATTCCTCTGGTGCACAAGATGATGGGTTTTCCAGACAGAAAGGTTGGAAAATGCCTTTAGTTACCAGTAAAGCTTTCTCTTTCCAATGAAGCCATCTTCGTCTGCGTGTACTAATGTACAGGAAAAGACATCTTTTCTGACATCACCTGCAGAGAGCTCATTCTCTCTCACGTTTCGTAACCTCTGAAAACCCTTCCATCAATAGCGGTGGCAAGAAATGCTCGGTGAGCTGCTAACGGGGATCTAGGGAATCCTGCCAGCCTCAGCAAACAAAGATAAACCAAACCAAATACTGAAAATCCTGCTGGAGGTTTGTGCAGCAGTGACTGTGATGTCAACATTGAGACAGGAAGAACTCAGTAACAAGGGAAACGCCAACTCTGCAAAAGGGAAGAAGGCCTTAATTATCTTTGCATACTGAATGCTGATGCTGTGAATTAAAGGTCTATCCCAAAGAAAGGCTACCACTGCCAACTCAAAGTAGATTCAGGATCATCATAACCAAGTAGCTCAAATCCCACTTTTTTCTGCCAGGAGCGCAGTGCTGAGTCTTTCTTTTGCAATTTAGTCATTCTGCAGGTGACTGTGCAGACTTTGTCAAATGGCAGAACATGAGCCAACAGGAGAAGATTTCATTCAGAACACTTGTTCTGCATCATACATTGATTTCTGGTTTGATGTATTATTTTTGCTTTACCAAAGCTTAAATTTCAGCTTTATTTTGTCTTGTAGTACTTGTACAAGGAGTTATAGAAGTGTATTTAAAATATTACTGCATATAGGCCATGTAAAAATGTAACATATTTCCCTATATGTCAATGAAGTAAAAAGTGAAGAAAAGTATGATGTAAGAAATGGATGATGTATAAAATATACATAATTTTTTCATCTTCGACTTATAATACTGAAGAAATTTTCTTTTTCAAATAAAGATGCATTCTAAACATTTTGAGTGTAAATATTATTTCTTAATATCACTTACATTCCACATTTTTTTTTTCTTTTTTTTCGGCCATAGTTGTATGCAGTAATGGAATTCACTGTCTTTGTCACTCCATATGTCAAACTACCATTGCACCAAAGTACTAACATCTAGGGATTTTCACTCTTGCAATAGGTCTTACATATGTTATTATAGTAATATTAATATTTTAAAAATGTGTACAGTTTGTTTTGTTTACTTAAAAATGTTTTTAAGAAATAAGGATTTATCATCATATTGGTAAAATCTTTTAGTTCATACCACTTAGGACTACCTAATTTTTAAGGTCTTTAGAATATCTGCTAGTTAACACTATTAGACAAGTATTTGAATCACAAAGCTATTTGAATACAAAAGTAGAGGTATTTTGCATACTTAGTCCTTTGCTGACAGATGTCAGTTCTCTCCACGGGGGCTGATGTAAGGAGCCTATACTGTAGTTTTCAGCTACCTGCCCACTCAGTCCTTGGTTAAGAGGATTAGAGTGAGCAGCTCATAGTGAAAGGTCATGAACGATGCCATGTAGCCTCCGATGAAAAAACATCCTTGAGACTTTCTTTCAAGGTTAATTATAATATCACTACTGACCAGTTGGTAACTTCTTCCCAAAGAATGTAACATTCCACGTGGATCAGTCACCTGTCTGTCTTTAAGACACCATGATGAGCATGAGACTTTTGGTCTTACCTGAAGAAAACAGTCACCCCAGTGATATTTTTCTTGACACTCATCTTCTTTACTTTTGTAAGACTGCTCAGAATTACTAAGTGGTTGATTCAATGCATTCCTTGTCATCATCACTCACCATGCACCTTATTTAAGTTGGTATTCACTAGTGGACTCCTGTTAAAAATCCTATTTGTTTAGTATTTGCAAATTGCTTAGTTTTTAATAAATATTAGAGAACATGTAATCTTTTTCCACCTAACTCTTTTTTTTTTTCCCCATCTAGTTCATGTATAACAACGAGCTAGATGTGAAAGTCATTTGTGCTGGTTTTGGCTCGAGTAGAATTAATTTTCTTCACAGTGGCTGTTACGGGCCTGTGTTTGGATTTGTGCTGAAGGGCTGACAATAAAGAGATGTTTTTGTTATTGCTAAACAGGGTTTACATAGAGCCAAGACCTTCTCTGGTCTTTTTGTACTGCCACGCTAGTGAAGGGGCTGGGCGTGCTTGGGAGGTTGGGAGGAGACACAGCCGGGACAGGTGACCCCAGCTGACCAAAGGGATATTATCAACCATGTGACATCATGCTCAGATATAAAGTGGGGGAAGAAGGAAGAAGTGGGGAGGACATTTGGAGCGACGGTGTTTGTCTTCCCTAGTCACTATTAAATGTGATGGGGCCCTGCTCTCCTGGAGACGGCTGAACAGCTGCCTGACCATGGGAAGCAGCGAATTAATTCCTTGTTTTGCTTTGCTTGCGCATGTGGCTTTTGCTTTCCCTACTAAATTGTCTTTATCTCAACCCACACGTTTTCCAGCTTTTACTCTTCTGATTCTCTTCCCGATCGTGCTAGTGGGGCAGTGAGCAAACGGCTGCACAGGCCTTGGTTGCTGGCTGGGGTGAAACCATGACACCATTTTCGCCTGTTTGTCATATCTGGAAAACGAGGTTTGCAGGTATTTGTTTTTTCAAGCACAAATATGGACCACAGAGGTAAATATGTGTCTTCAGAAACTCTACTCTGAAAAAAGGACTAAAAAGAAATATTGTCCTACATCTAAGAAATAAGTTCTCAGTATGATGCATTATCTTAATATACTACACTATAAGATTCCCACTAATATCTTCTTAACGTGACAGAGCCTGAAACTACAAATATATTATATTTTGATTTGAAGGATACCAAACTGAAACAGTACATTTGAAAGTAACTACTAAGACTGTATTATTTGCCTTTCTGGTTTGAATTAAATATATATGAAGTTTTGTGTATAAAACATACGCAGCTAAGGCACTTGGAAGAAAATGGAAAGCATTCATTATTAGCATTCTACAGAGTTAACAGTGTAACTGCTCAAACATCAGTACAAATGGCATAACTAACAGAATATATAAAATAGCTCTTTTTATGACGTGCCATTTGAAAATAAAGAGCTGGGAAAGAAGCTTACAAAATGTTTGGCAGCTAAGAAATTGAACTCTCTTTTACTGTAACCCTTAGAATGACTAAAGGCCACCTATTCCTTATTCTCTTGTGGTAACCAGAACTGAACAGACCACTGGGTTGTTACATTAGGCTGAGGCACCACAGGTCAATGTTATCTCCATGATTTCCCAGTCACAACAGCACTAAATTAGTTAGCATTCATTTAAATTAGCAGTGGCTAATGAGACAGCATAATATGCAGTACTGCTTTTGTGAAAATACAGACTTTGATTTTGTTAAAAAAAACTACCACGTAATACAGCACATGGACCTTACTGTGGTATGGATAGCAAATGAATTTGAGAATTGTCCTCTGAAAGGGATGCAGCTTTTTAAGGAAATAGCCATTTCGGTTAAGCAGCATTCTGACATTTTTATAATTTGCCTTCCTTTATATCAGAAATGGAAAGCTCTGGTTGTCGGATGATTTCATCCATTAAAGGCATTTATAAATTTGCATCTATACTTTGAGAGACAATAATAAAGCTAAATTATTTTTCCCTGGGGTATTATACACACCAGAATATTGAATCTCTTCTCCATGCACCCTTTTACGGATTTTAGCAGAGTATAGAAACAGTGGGATTTGGTCCTCCTGATAGGTGAAATTCACTTTGTTTCACAAAGTTTGCACACCTTTTAGGTCTTACTGGAAGAAGTGAAGTAAATGATTATAAAGGTTTGTCTTTAATTCTGCCTACTACGAACAAAGGCACTTTACACCAGGATTTGTCAATGTTCCCTCTCATTCACTGACGGTAGTCAAGTACAGAGACTTTGTTATTTCTCCCTGTGGAAGAAATCCTGATCTCAGTTAACAGTATTAACCCGGGTTTCTGAAATACTCTTGATTTATGCTGAGTTAGCCAAGAAAAGAATTTTTTTCTGTTACCAATAATTTAATATTTCATATAATTATTTCCACTTCACTGTAACTAATAAGTGACACACTAGTTTGGGGTTTTCCTGCATTTCTTTTAAGGGCATATAAAATAAACAAACAAACAAACAAACAAATAAATAAATAACATACTAGGTTGTGTTTATTTTTGTCTGCTATAGAAGTTGTTTGATGTGACATTTCAAGAGACTGAAAATTTTCATTTTCAGTGTGGTTGAGCTTAAATATATTTTCAAAGGAAAGACAATTTTGGGAAGGAGTGGCTGTCATCTCAAAACTGAACAAGTTATGTGCTTTCTGAAGTAGTTTTTACTTTTACCAAAAAGTGATGAAAATTTTGAATTCTTGGATAGTCAGGAAAACAGTCCCTGATATTCAGTTCAATGCTGCCTCCCCAGTTTAAGTTTTTAATGCAGCCGTAAGTTGTATTTTTGCAGAGAGAAAACCCATGTTAACACAGGCTGTGAAGAAAACTCATTGCCTGATAAGGGGAATAAATGGAGCATTTAATTGCATTGCATTAGATTCTTAAATAATGTGTGCCTTTAAAAGCCTCCTATGTATCACAGAGCTATCATAATTTAGGTATTACTGTCAAAAGTAACATCAAATACTTTTACAAGCACAACAGTACGGTTCCCCATATGAGAATAGAAGAGGTGTATTCCAAAGTGAGGGAACCTTTTATCATATATTTTTCTTTCTTATTTGGATTAAAGACTTTAATTCAATGTCATTTGAACCTGGCTTTCAATTTTGCACCTCTGGAGATCATTCCGTCCAACACCTTGTTGAACACAAGTTCAGCTACAGCAGGCTGCTCAGGGCTGTGTCCAGTTGGAATTTGGCCATCCTCAAAGACGGAGACTCCAAAACATCCCTGGGCAACATCCTCCAGTATTCATTCACCTTTACTGTGTGATTTTTTTTTCATCACCAACTAGAATTTCCTGTATTTCAATTTGTGCCCAAACACTTTTCTCATTTACTTTTCTTGTAATATTCTTTGAAAATCTATGTTCTTCTTTTTTTAAACATTCCTATTGTAATGCTCAGCTCATCTGTCTGTCATATTTCCTCTTTTTCCCTTTTTCCCTTTTAAATCTCACATAAATATTTAAGTGAATATCAGCTGCTCCATTTTTGTGGCTTAAATGAGTAGTATAGAGAATCCTATTGCACACTAACTTCAATTTTATAATTACTTGAAACCATCTAGAATGTAATCTCTTCAGACACCTGCTTACCCAGGTTGGAAGGCAAATTCATGTATAATGCACTCCTACGGATTGTCTTGATTTCAACTGGGAAATAAGCAGAAGCAAGTGAAGCAGAAGCAGAAATCTCATATTCATGCCAATGCAGCTACATGAGAACATCTGAGAAGAATATTCATTATCCAAGCAACAGACCTTCAAACACAAAATTATTCATGAGCTATCAATGTGTCTGGAAATACAGCTTTAATAGACACAACCCACCTGCAAAGCTGAAGGACTCCTCGTGTGCAGGATGAATAATCCCATTTGCACTGAAGCAAAAACCAGCTGAGTATCCAGGCTTCAGTAGGGAAGACAATATTCTCTGGAGTTTGGTTCACTGGAAATGATGCAGATGACTTTTGTCTTATTATTTAAGGTTACATATGAACAGGTATACCACATAACCGAGGCGAAACATTTAGATTAGTACATGTGGCCACCACAGCAGTTCTGTGGTTGTTTTTTTATTGCTTTGAGATTAAATTAGTTTAAAGGCAAATGGTTCCCAAATGCATTCCATAATGGCTAACTTTAAATATGTTAATTTCCACATTTTCGACTCCAATAACAAGAAAGTTTTAAGCCTGTCTGTGTGAAGCGACATTACGCATCAGGCTGCAAACCTCAGCTCCCCAGCTCTGCCGCCAAAGGCCCACATGCTGCCTAGTGCAGTCACTGGTTGGAGTCTGGCTTCTGGGGTCTTTTGGTGTGTTTGCCTCTGTGCCTGTGTGGGGCTGCTCATGGAGTCCCCGTGTGCTGGGATGGAGTTACTCTCTGTAATGGGCAGTAGTGTGCTGTGGTTTAGACTTGTGACCAAAGCAATGCTGAAACACATGAGTGTTTTGGCTGTTGCTAAATAGGGTGTGCACAGTGCCAAGGTCTTCTTTGCTTCTCACTCATCCCCTTTGAGTAGAATGGGGGCACGTAAGAGCTTGGCAGGGCTCACAACCAGAAGGTGACCTGAACTAAGAAACCAAAGAGATGTTCCATACCATATAGTGCTCTGCTCAGCAGTAAAATGGACAAGAACGAGGAGGTTGAGGTAAAGTTGGCTATCTTTTGCTTGGGAACTGGCTGTCCACTGGCCTGCCCATGGAGGTGGTGAGTGATGGCCATTGGAGGTGGTGAGTGATGGCCATTGCCACACTTTTTTCTTCTTCCTTCTTTCCCTTCTTTCTTTATTGAATTGTTTTCACCTTCACCCATGAGTTCTCTTGCTTTTACTCTTCCTTTCTTTTCCCCCATTCCACTTGGGTGGGCAGTTGGGGAGTGAGTGGCTGTGTGGTCCTTAGCTCCCTACTGGGGTTATCCCACAGCCCACTGTGTGCCAGCTGGGAGAGACTGGTGACATCTGCCCTGAAAGAGTCACTCAGCCCATTTCCCCATCTCAGGCATAACCAAAGAGCTCTCATGTGGTAATACTACAGGACAAAGCTGGATGTGGCCAGTGATCTAGGCATAAAGAAGGTCAGATACTCGATAGAAGTTCTACATCACTCCATTAAAAAAGAAAAAATCTAAAATTACCTTAAGTTTGCTTCTCAAAAAAATAAAAAAAATCTATCTCAAAATGTAATCTCTTTAAGAAACCACCCACAGCGCTGGATGTCAAGATGAACGTGCCTGCGAAATTTCATGTGCAATTGAAAGGGCCATCCCATTACTACAGTAAAAATGACATTAATATGTTGGTTCCAGGACTGAAAGACAGAAAAATATTTTTGAAAAAAAGTGCAATAGAAAATATTTATAAATGCTACACTAGAAGCAAACCCTTTAACTTTGTACTCACTATTTCAACAAAAAGAACTGCCTAAAAGAACAGAAATTCGCCTAGGAAATTGTATGAGGCTTAACAAGAACCTTCAGTGAAGGAGAAGCAAACCGTGACTAGTCTGAGGTGGGATTTTCAAAAACTGACTCATTATGGCCGTACACTGAAAGACACAAAGTGTGAGTTTCTCACAGTTAATTGAAAACACATGTGTGTCTTAGAGACACCAAGCAGCCTGCCTGGAAAGGCAATCTCACGCTGAGTCCCAAGTTCACCTTCTCTGCTCAAGTTTCATGGCTGCTTCCTGCGTGGGTACTTCCATTTGTCTTGAGAAGTCATGTATGGAAGACCACTGGCACTCATGGCACTCTCTCAGAGCTGTGCAGATGCTTGATTTCAGTAAGCAGAAGCCCACGTAGCCATGAGGCATGGGTCTGACTGACTTAGGAGCTAGCTCTCTGTCATATGACTACTGATTCTTATGAAATGGATAGGTATACTTTATGGCAAGTTTTAGACAAAACATACATTCTTTACCCCCAAATAACTGGCAGTGATAGAAATATGCTCAAAATAAGGACATGAGGTGATAACGGATCCACTGAAGTCACTGCCAAAAGTCCCATAGTGTTCAAATGCAGCAGAAAGTCATACTTTGTATGGTTCAAAGCTGGTAACCAGGTTACACCATAGAAGAAATTAGCAAAGAGTAAGTGGGAGTTTAAGCAAGTCTTTTGGTTTCAGACATTGATTCATCAGATCTTCCCTCCAGCAAAAGCTTAAAAGTAAATCCATATTTCTTGAGCCGTTGCCTTAACAGGTGTTTGAAGCAGACTTGTCTTTGGATTTGGTGATAAACTAAACTGAAACTGAAATGAATTTAAGCAAAGGCTGTTGGTGATGTGATTCACCTCACATGCAGTCAGGGTCAGATTTTGTGCTAGAAATCCTCTGATGGATTCAAAGATGAGCTTTAAACCTTTCACTTTAATACAGAGCGTCACAGACCCTGTACACACTGCCAAACAAAATGCAGGTTCAAACAAAAACCAGGTTCAAACAAGGTGGCAAGAGCAGGGTCTAGGGAAAGGTGCAGCTACTAACCAGCTCTCCTCCCCACAACTTAACAATGTGGAGCCACATCACTGAAGGCTTGTTTGGCTGCTGTAGCCCTTCCAAGCTGCACTTCTCCATATCCACTGTGCATCATGTTAACGATGCTCTGTGGTTACTTACCATCATTTCCACCAGCTTGGTGATGCCATATTATGTCACGGAGGTATTTGTCCTGCTAAATTTTACGTCTGAAATGAATATTAAGAATTGAATTTGAATAAATTTCTATAGCAGCAGCTATGAGAGACCAGTTTCGTATTACCCACTGCTCCAAGTTATCTTGGCTGTGGAGCAGGAGACAGGAGCACAGGTAAAACTAAGATATGGAGCTGACCCACCTCTACATTACAGCACATTTATGTTCATAAATGAGCACATGATCTCTGAAAGCATATTCTACTCCTCTTTTTTCCAAAACTGAGAATGTCAAAGTTTTGTCATGTGCTATCTCTTGCCTGTCCCAATAAACTCAAAATAAGCAAAAAACCCCCAAACTCAAAACAAAACCAAAAAATCATGCAAGAAAACCCTCCTATAGTGAAACTGGAACAGAAATGTAATGTTTTAGCCATGGCGCATCTATACAAGAGGAGAGGCAATGATGCTTTAATCTGTATTGTCTATATAAAACATTTATTTTTAAGCTCTATAATGGTATTATAGAAATACATAGAATATTTTATAGTGTATTTTAGTGTACTCACAGTGAAAATAACACATTTAAGACAGGTATTCTTATGTCCAAACGTTTTAAATATATGCACTTCTTTGCCTTGCAGTATTATGTTACTTTGAAAAACAAAATATCAGTATTTTATTCTTTGCTCCTTGCCAGAATCTTCTCATTTGGATTTCCCCGGGTCATCTTGGGTGCTCTCAGCTGTGGGATATTTTATAAAAACCACGAAAAGTCCATAGATTTGTAGATTTCCTATATTTGCTTGCATTCATGTCTAGTGCACATGGCTTGCCGTTCAATCCTCCAAGTGCCTTCTTCGTAAGTACAGTGACATATAGTGCATTCATCAGTTTTCACCTCCCGGCCTGCTGGAATGACAAGGGTTTCTGCAAAGCAGTTCGGGCCTAGAAGAAGGAGAGAGTTCATTATGTGACACCCACAGCACACTGCAATACAGCCTAGCACAGTCCTAGACCTGGGCATGGAAAACCTACTGCAAAGGGAGTAATGCTGGGCACATTAAACAAACATGGGCATCGTGCACAAGGCAAAAAAGCAGCAAAGAACACAAGGACCCTGCCCTCCAAAGTGGCTGGATGTTTCTGGTACAGATTGTCCCTGCCCTCTGCATGGGAGGTGCAATAAAACCTTTCTGTGCAATCTGCAACTGTGGCAGAGACCTGGGCACACACTGATGCTGCAGATGAACACAGACTGAAGCTATAGAAACTGCCAGCTGTTGATAATTCAACAGTGCTACTGTAAGCTACTAGAGAGCCACTTACACATTTTATTACTTTTTTCCCACTGGAAACAAGCATTTTAGTTTCTGTAATAATCATAGTATCACATTAGTTTATTTTCCCTTTCATGAGAAAATAGTCTTTTTCCAGCAGAGCTTTAGCCTCTTCTGAATGAGGACACTTTTCATGTATGAAATGAAATATTTCATTTTATGTAAGTCAGTAAGTCTACAAACGCCCCTTTTCATAGTACACTAAAATAACTTCATTTCCAAGGATGAGGCAGGAGAAAAATCCACCAGCACAACGTTCAGAAGATCAATCTGGTTCTTTCAAAAAGCAGAAGGCTGTGAGGGCTGTATTATCTATATTTCTGTCAAAAAAGAAGTCTATTTCTGCCTTGAAAACCCACATGCACTTGCAGGGCAGCATTAAACCCTCCAACCATATATCCATCCACTGTCATGCCCCCCATGGAACTCATCCTTCCATTCAATGAGCACACACAGCAGCTGCTCAGGCACAGCCTGGCCACTCCACAGCACTTTGGCAGCACTCTCACTGGGGCAGGATTTGTAGCAGGGGCCAGGATACACTGATCTGATACTGCTGAAATTCTTGAAGGCTATGGATGCACAAAGCACTTGTTGACTGCCAGCCTGTTTGCCGTACAAGTAAATATATCCCAGATGGGCTCAGTCTTCCATTGCTAAGGGGTTACTCCAAGATGTGCACCAAGGAGCATGGCTGCTTCTTCTACACAAATGCAGCTCACTTCCCAGGCTGCCCATTTTAAAGCACAAACCAAACAGTTCACAAATCAGTTTTAATAGTTATTTCTTTGCAACAGGTTATACCCTTGTGTGCACACAAAAGCCTGAGAATTAGATGCCAAATTGGCCATAAAGAAAGCCTCTCCTCACTGAAGAGTTACCTCTAGAAGAGACCTGCAAGATTTGCAGAAATTTGATTCCCCAAGTTGTACTCTTTAATGCTCTGAATATTTAAGCCCATATTTTGTTTTCATAGAATCACAGAACTATGGAATCATTAAGGTTGGAAAAGACCTCTAAGGTCATTGAGACCAACTGTTAACCCGGCACCACCGTGTTCACCACTAAACCATGTCCCCAAATGCCACATCCACATACCTTTTGAACACTTCCAAGGATAGTCATTCCACCATTTCCCTGGGCAGCCTATTCCAGTTTTGGAACTGACTGTTGACAATTATCTCTAACATGTGGCTTCCTCCACAATTTTGGGTGATTTCCTGCCCATTTGGATGCAGAATGTGAGGAAATAGAGCATATCTCATGTAAAATCACCTGCTTTACTGTCCTAATGACACTCTGATACTTCTGTGTTTTCAGTCCCTCCATCTGTCCATGCAAAGTATTACTGGGCTGGAAACACTGGAAGGAGGACTTTTGAGGTGGAAGCAATGCTCCTGAGTCCCCACTGCACACTGGGAGGTGCCCTGGGTTTCAACCAAGATAAAGCAGAGTCAACTATGCTGTCCTTGGTGGAACTTTATTTAAAATATTTGAATGCTGATCTGTATAATTCTGTTTCAGTGCAATACAGTGTTCTTCTTGCACCTAATAAAGTTTTATCCCAAGATGAGTTCACCTGCACATTACGTAAAGACACCTGGATGCTTTGCATGCTAGACTGTAACAGCCCCATGATTTACAAAGCTATATGACAAAAATATTAAAAGCAGAATCTACTTTCCATGGAGAATTTGTATGAAACCTACAAGACCACTTGAAATTTAAACACTATTTAAAAGACATCAAAAGAACAAAAGTGATGTCAATCCCCTTTACAGGATTTATTTCATTCTGGAAAAGTAAATGTTATAGGTTATACTTGGTTATAAAAACCACCTGGGGAATGAAGTAAAAATGGCGCAACACACATAATTCACTCAGATTTAGAATGTAAATGCCTCCAGTCACAATTAGCAAAACCTTAATGTCATGTATGACGAGTCCTTTTTACATCAGAAAGTTACTTAATGTAAAGATTCAACAAGTTAGACCTCAACTGTTAAACTATTTTATGTGGGAGAAAGTCATTGCTTTGGTAAATCTACAGAAGAGCAATAACCATCTACCTGGAAAAGGGATCTGAAAAAAATAAATGGCAGCAACAGCAATAAATGCTGTTTTAGTATCATGGAACTTTTCCTTAGAAAATTGCCCATTTTCTGTTTCTGCATTTGCACCCATCATTACTGTAACTGCAAATCTTACATCGTACTTAAGCTGACAACAGTCAAGTGGCATCTTTGCCCTCACCTTTTTCTCTGTGCACAACATTGTGGGTAATGTTACAGAAAAGGTCATCAATGAAAAGGCTGAACTGACTGGATTACTGCAACATCATGCACAGAAGTGTCAGTGCAATATAGTGTCCAAACACGGGAAAATAATTCTACAACTCTCCTTTTATCATTTCTCTCAGACTTCTAGGGAAAATAGCTCTGAGCTCTACCCAAAACCCTCATTCAATTCTGAAGGTGTATGAGCTTGTCCCAGCTCTTGGTGTCCTGTGGCTCCCCTCCCACCAAGCAGGGAAAGCTTGTCCCCTTCCTCTTCCTCCGAGGAGCAGTCACAGCACCCAGACTTACACGGCTGGACTGATGAGGTCAGCCTGCAGTGATGGGGTGTACACGGGACAGCACTGGCAGGGCCCTTGGTGAAGGGCTGCTCTGGCCACCCCTGTGCCTCCAGCAGCCCTGCCCTGGCCCCTGCCAGTCACACAATCACAGAATACTCTAGGCTGGAAGAGATCCACAAGGATCGTCAAGTCCAGTTGGAGGGACAGTGATGATGAAGCTGCTAATGATTCCCTGCCTGTCTAAAAGGACAGTAGGGAAACTGAGGAAATGATGATTTTAAACAGACAGTGGGAAGGCCAGGAGGCACAGCAGGCACACAGAGCCTGGTTTTGAAAGCCATCGAGTGCCATTTCCTCAGTCTCCCTTAGAAGAGGGAAGCAGAAACACGTTTCCTCCATATTCAGAGTGGACAAGCTGCCTCAATGGCAAGGCATTTGCTGAAACTACTTTACTTAAAACTGGGCTGTTTATATTAATAGAAGATTTTCAAAAGGTGAGCCATTTTTGAGTTTTCAAGTTTGCAAAATTACCTGACTTGGCACATGAAAAGCATTTCCCAGTAAACTGGGGCTGTTCCAACCCCACTGCAGTGATGACCTTTTTCACTAGATGCTGCTGCAGGAGCAGTGAATTTGTTCTCCTTGGTCTACAGAGGAGGTTGCCTGCTTTCTGAGCTCCTCCTCGGCAACACCACTACTCTGCCCAACTCCAGCACCTGGTACTTGCTCAGTGCAGCACTGGTCTTTTTGCTCTGTTGTATAAACCTCCCGGCCCCATCCCCAACTGTGCACACGCATATAGCTCTAAGGCAGTCAGTGGTGCTGCACTTCTTCACAGCAGATGAGGATCTTTCTGTATCACTCTTAAACCTGGCAGAAAATTCATTATGACATATTGTATCAATTCGGAGTGCAGCTTGAAATTTACCACTACATCGTTTGTTTTCCTAAAGTATACAACTGGTGCTGTCAGACACTACTCGAGCCATACCGTGCTGGTGTCAGCACAGATTTCTTTCCCAGGGCTAAGGCACAGTTGCTGCCATCGCAGCGATGCTTCAAAGCTGCAAGTTCAGTGCAAATCCTCAGCTCTCAAACTGAGCACCAGACTGGCACGCAGTTCTTGGCTTCCCCGCGTCTCAAACAGTGAATCCTAGCTTCCAAAAGCAACATTTTTACTGGGATCTAAAGAACCAGGAAGGCAGATCAGGTGGTTAATTCATTAAGTGATTACAAAGAGATCCTCATCTCAGAAACACTTAAAAACTAAAAAAAGTTTCAAAATATTATTGGGGTAAATGCTGCTGTTTTAATTTTTTTTTATCCTTACACTGGTCCTGTGGAAAGTTTCCAAGGACTTATATGCTATGCTTCAGTGTTGACAAAGGCAACAATCTAATTAAAATGCAAATTTGGTTATCTCGGAAGGAAACAGTCCTCAGCAGAAAATGCCCAAGCCACTCACCTACAGAAGCACCTGTAACCGTGACAACCTCAGAAGTGCCTCTCTGAAACTCCTCCTCCCCTCCTTCCACAAAACCACAGCTGTATGTCATGGAGCTGTTCCTGTTTCGTCTTCCTCCTGCCCTTGCTTTTGTATGGGCACATGTCCCAATCAGTTTAAAAATATGAGATACAGCAATTTGGTAAATCACAATTTAATCAACTGTTTTCATCATGTGTTAAACCAAATCATGGACAAAGAGATCTGTTCAACTGCAAGTTAATGTGCTTGCCTGGAGAATAAGTCACAGCAGATTTTTTGCCAATTAAAACTACAGTGACAACCTCTGTAATTCAACACTTTGATGTAAGACTGCTTTGGGCTCTAGTTTGTACTAAACTTCCTCACAGCTGCCCCTCTAATAGCTCCTTGCAGCAGTCAAACAGGCCACTTCCAAGGCACCTGACAGCAGTCCCATCTACCCTGACAGTGTTCTGGCATTTATCACTGGCATCATTCATTCTGGCATCATTCACGGGGTATTGAGCATTTTGTAAATTATATAACCTCAACATTTAGCTTACCCCCCTGGCTTTATTTACACTTCTTTTCATTTTTCGTGGAGACAGTTCCAACAGTTACAATGTGGAAAGACAGATCCTACACTTTGCCCTGGAAGTGTTGAGAACCATGACAATATACAAGAAGTAGCTGTGCTGGGTGAGATCAGAGGTCCACCTGCACCAGCAGCAGTCAGAAGGAGTTGCATGGGGAAGTGTACAGGGACAGAGCAAGCACACATATCCAGCTTCCAGCACTGTCTGAATCAGAGATTGGGTAAATGGCTCCTCCTTGCTGAGTTAGTGGAGTTAATGGATGGAGTTAAAAGGTTACTTTATGATTAACCTCTCCTGTACAGTAGCACTGTGCTATTCTCTGTTCTGCTTCCTATTTTCCTCCTACATCCTGACATTTGCTTTTCTGTTGTGACCACTGATTAAAGTTGAGCTGATGTTTTCATTACATTTAGGAATTTTACATCAGATAGAAATCTTATGGAAACAAATGTATCATTGCACTCAAGTCAAATCTGCCTCTGCCTGTGTTACATAAAAGTTCTGCTGTCCAGAAGTGCTACTTGACAGTCTTGCATGTACCGCAAGAGCGTTTCTGTTGCTCAGTAATTTCAGGAACATGTTGGGGAAAGCAAAGCCTTCCCTCCCGTCTCTCAGATCTTTCTTCTTTCTGATGTTTTGAGACTTCCTCCACAGCAGATTCCAGGGAGACTAACGAAACACTGAGCTGGAAAATGTAGCCAAGCTACCTGCCTTCATTTCAAGCTGTCTACTGCTGCGCATGACCTGGGATGCCACAATACAAAGCCAAGGACATTTTGGAAGTTACACTGGGGAGCTAGGGGAGCCGAGGACCAAACCATGGACAGATGTTGGCTGTGCCTGCCTCCCAGTGCACAAGGACAAAGTCCTTTCTCACCTGCTTAGATATTTGAGATGGGTTTTGAAACGTGCCAACGTGGCATGGTGAGACAGTAAAATAAGGCTGCTGTGCCACACAGCACCACAACAGAAAGATTTTTGAGATACAGGCATTATCTCCCTCGTCCCTCTCAAATCTAATCACTTTCTCCAGAGATGGTATCGGTACCTACCTTGTGTCCTGCCAATCTCTAATCTCTTCTAAAGGGTCTGTATCTCTCTGACTTGATTTTGTTTCCCTCTCACGTGGATGTGTGCGTATATACATAATACATCTATCTCCTGTGGAATGTCAGCTCAGAAGATAAGGCACGAAAAGCAGCTGGCAAAAGGAGTCTGTGACCAGGATTACAGCAGGCTCTCATTCTCTCACAAAAATAAGTTCATCACTCCTGCTACTGTCCTGATTCTGACTTCTCCCAATCTCTTGAAATCTTTTACTTGCCTCAGTACCTCTGGACACAACTGAACCAATCCAAAAGAGTTTTCAATTACAGAAGAAGGATTCATGTAGACCCAATTTTAAAAGCAATTGGAGACCCTGAAAAACCATGTACTATTTCCATAGTTTATCAATGCTTTAAGATACTGTCAGCCAGGGAACCATGGCAGATATCCTAACAGACTTCCAGTAAATGTGTGTACATATACATATGACAAGGAAAAGTAAAATTAAAGTATTCATCCATTTTATGATTTTTTCCTAGCTGCCATGGGAAGTAACAAAAAAGCAGTGGGTGCAATATGCAACCTTCTATGAAAGCATCATATTTTTCATGCTAGACAGAGCTTTGGTGATTTTAAGAATAATAAACACCCCCCCTCTGTTAGGGTCATATTTTGTTAGATGAATAGGGAACTGACAAATTGGAAGAAACAACTAGCATTTTGCCAGCTAATTTAGAAGGATGCGTATAGCAGCGTCTGCTGTGAGTGGACAGACAGAAGATAGCCCAAGGAAGCTCTTCTGTAACTAAACTGGGTGACCATGTCATCAGTGGCACTGCTGTGACAAAGTGGGTATCAAAGCTCTGGCACTTGCTGTAGCCTACGTGTGCCTCTGTGTGTGCTCGTGCTCTAATCCAGAACATAAACCATAAATCTACTTAGGAGTTGGGCTTTAATGTTCTGCTGATGAGATTTGCAAGCCCTGTTTACAAACACGTTCCGTTGTTTTACTTTTCCATTTATCATGTGTGACAGCACTACTGATAAGTGTTTGATTCCAGCTCCAGTCCTAGAAATTGGAGTAGTGTCCAAAAAGACCCACAGAACGTGAAACAATGCCACCACAGCCACTGGACTGATTGTTTTCACCACTGCTTCTTCCTAGCTCTCAATCTCCATCACCTTGCACTTGGTGATGATGTTAGCATCCCTGGAACGACAATGCCAAATTCTACCAAAACCACTGACAAGGCCAATGCTACCACTCCCAAAAAGGGCTGTACAGTTTTGCACAGATAGAAATGGCTTGCAGGAAGGGAACAGTCTGCGACCTGCCAGTGCTGCTGTCTCCTTAGATTTTGAGGTGTATCCAGTGAGCTGCCTTTCAGATATCTGCTTTTTGTGTACTGAATACAAAGAAGCAAAGCAGCATCGAACACTACACAATCCAATACCACATGGGCCAAACAGAAAGCCTTGAAGCATAAAAGGGCGCAATTAAACATGAGGCTTGACTGCCATAAAAATAAACTGCATCAAACAGCTTCCTTTATCAGAGAAAACACAGAAAGACTCAAATAGGCTACTTAAAATGGTTTCCAAAGTTCCTATGACTTGTAAAAGGACATTGTATTCCACCCAGAAATGGCACCAATTAGAAATGAGCTGAACATTGTGGGTATCTGGCAGAAAATTACATAAACACTTAGAAGCCAGCAAGCTGTGCATCGATTTTAGGCTCAGCTTTCTTGCAGATCTGTCACAACCCAGATGATTAGGAAATTAGAGACATCGGGCTTGAATGTATGGAGAAAAACCATGTCAGATGCCTGAGATAACAAAGAATCACAGAATCGTTTATCTTGGAGAAGATCTCTAAGATCATTGAGTCCATACGTTAACCCAGCACTGCCAAGTCTGCCACTAAACCATGTCCCCAAGTGCCACATCCACATGCCTATTGAATGCTTTCAGGCATGGTGACTCCACTGTTTCCCTGGGCAACCTGTTCCAATGCCTGACCACCCTTTCAGTGAAAAAATATTTCTTCATATCCAATCTAAACCTCTCCTGACACAACTTGAGGCCACTTCCTCTCATCCTGCCACTTGTTACTTGGGAGAAGCGACCCGCACCTGGCTATACCCTCCTTTCAGGTAGTTTTAGAGAGCAATAAGGTGCCCTCTGAGCCTCCTTTTCCCCAGGTTAAACAACCCCAGCTCCCTCAGCCACTCTTCATAGGACTTGCACTCCCTACACCAGCTCCACTGTTCTTCTCTGGATATGCTCCAGCACACCGATGTCCTTGTAAGTGAGGGGCCCAGAACTAGATACAGGATTTGAGGTGCAGCTCCAGTGCTGAGCCCTGGGAACACCAGTAGTGACCGGCCGCCAGCTGGATGTAACTCCATTCACCACCACTCACTGGGTCTGGTCATCCAGCTGGTTTTTTACCAAGCAAACAGTGAACCAGTCCAAGACATGAGCAGCCAATCTCTCCAAGAGAATGCTGTGGGAGAAACAGTAAATCTTGAGAGCTGGCGCTCCTTACCCTGCTTACCACTGTCCCTGCCTGCTGGGACTAGGGTACACTTGCAGAAAGCTGCCTGCCTGCACACCCATAGCTCTCTCTCTGTTCCCCCCTGCTCTGTCCAGACTGGACTGTGAACCAGCCTGGGCTAAAGCCAGCCCAGAAGAGAGCCTGGTGGTTTGGTCTGGGACGTGACCTGTGGTGCAACATTCTGCAGAGATGCTTGCAGTGGAGTGGAGCCCAGGGAGTGCGTGGGAGTAGCACTGGCTACTTGGAAATTACTTCTGAAGCCCAGAGAGGGCAGTCACATCTAAGAAAACAAACAGAGTCATTGCTAGTTTTTCCCTCTGTTACAGAAACTGCAGAAGCATTGCCAGGCACTGTGGGGACTGGTAACAGTGATGGGGCAGTCTGTGGGCTGCAGCAGGGTGAGATGCCTGCCTGCCCCAGCACTTGTAGCATGGGAGCTTGAAAACCCTGCTGCTGAAGTCAACAGGGCTAATCCTTCCCTTTCTTAAGCTGTTTATTCATCCCAGTGACCCTGCTGGGCTTGGCAGGATAACTGGGGGCCTGGTGAAAGACCTGCTCAGCACTAAGACATCTTTGCACTGGGAAACATCAGCTTACTCCTCAGATTAAGCAAGCCATGTGAAATGCCTTTCTTGAAAGATCCTCAACAAGTTATCCTAAAAAACTGATATGCACGTTTAAACAGATTCTGCTCTTCCAAAAGCACATGATACAGGCCAGTAATTTAATGCCTCAGAGATTTGCTGCAAACACTAACTAAAAGTACATTTTAATTAGCCAAAACACTGCAGCACTGGTGGGCTGTAGCATCTATCAGGCAGGTTAGTTAGGTCGCTGAGAAGTGGTCAGTAACTTTGGCAAAAATGCACATACAGTCAGGATTTGATATGTCCTGCAACACAGCCTAAATACAGGATACTAATGAAGGATAAGATTTAGAGAATTATTTTTGGAAAACCCCTAAAGATGTCAAATCTTAAAGCTAGAGTGGTACCAAAGTACAGTATAATTCTACTTTAGCAATGAAGCAGAATTTAAATCAGTATATTTTTCTAGTCACTATAAATCACTGGGTAGTGAGAATACAGTATGTGAGGATGGCCAGTGGCTACCTACTACTACAAGGAATTATTCAATCAAACCAACAAAACATCATCAGTCAAGCATCAGCCATTTTTTCACCACATTTTAGAATAAACACACTGAATATAGTTAAACCAGAGGTTATCTTTCTTACTGAGAATGATTTATAACAAAATCCTGAATGCAGTATCGTTCAAGTCCTGATAGACTGTCACAGAAGACAGTGACAATTCTCCCAATTAAACAGTCCCCTTGCACGTTTAGGTGTTGTATAAAGGCTTGGTTTAGCTTTTTTGTTGTTATTTTATGTTTTGTGTCATCACTACTGATCCTTTTGGGTTTCTTTGTTTTAGTTATGCTCTTAGGGGCTTGCATACACAGGCAGATTTCTAGCCTCTCTTCACTAGAGTTGGTTTGCTCTGGTTGTAGGTGTACAGATGTGCCTAACGTGCCTCTCTCGAGGTAATCTGCTGCTGAAGTGATACACACCAACGAGAAAAAGGTGTCATCACTGAAGGAGCTGCAGTTTGGGACCTCTGACACCTGTGTAACCCTCTCATACAGACAAGCTGCGGGCAAAGCTGACAGCTGCAGAAAGAGGAAACAGAGGTTAAGACTCTTAAAGGGAATAAAGATCGTGCTGTAACAGAAATAAGTGGTCTGTCGCATCTGAACTGTTCAGCTTTGTACTTGAAGACTTTGGCCCTGTGACAGTTTCTTGACGGTATCTGCGATTTTGTGCTTATTTTATCCATTTCCTTTGAGTTACAAAAAGTAAATACCCAGCCAAGTCCAATTGCAGCACAACTGTTATTTAAAACATTAAAAAACCCAGACAGTTCCACAAACGACTTTCTTTGGTATATACTGAAGACTGACCACCTCCTTTCCTCCTTCTACCTTTCTCATTTAGAATGTTTCCAGTAATCTTCCTCCTAAAACCAGAAAAACAGTACCCTTTCTTTCAGAAATAGAAGTGTCAGGGATTGGTGCCATAGAATGAATTACAACTGTGGGCATGTCATGCATCGCTTTAAAATACAGTGAATTGTAACAATGTCCTTTGCTGTGCATTGTTAGCTCCACTGGCTGAAATAAAAAGCTGTCCTTTTGAAAAATAGATGTAATGCATGGGAACCAGAACAGGAAAATGAAGAACCTGTTTAGTCACCAGTATCAACAAATTATTTCTCTCTTTAGGTGTGAAAATTTACAAAATATACAGTTGTAATTGCTATTTTATTACTATGTGAATATACCTGTAAAGAACTGAGTTGTTAAGTTTTCCTAAGGAATAAGCCTTATCAGCTAGCTTTAAGATGCACCTAAGTTACTCAACAACAGAGAAAAATCACAGTATTTTTATGAGCAAAAGAGAGGTTATACTTTGCCCTCCATGCTACTCAATCAATAATTCTACCTTTTCATCCCCTTTACCAATTTTCCCCTGATGGTTATGAAACACAGCCCTGACACAGCTTGCTTTGGAAAGACTGCATTTTGTACCCGTGGAGGTAGCTGAATGTAAAATCACAGGAAAATGTCTCTGTGAGAAGATGCTCTTCCTGCCCCTGATACCCAAGCAGGGTACCCTGAGCAGCCCTGCTCCCATGGCTGGCCAGGATGCAATCTGGAAACAGGTTGGCATCGATCCCTGCTCCAGCACACTGCTTCTGGACAGACACAGTTCTAGGGATAGGCACCCAGATTTGCCACCTAAAAAACAGGCATCTGGTGCACGCCAGGCACCTGTGGACCCCCTATACGGAGGGAAAGGAAGAGGCACCTCTGAGGACCTTGCAAATCCTGCAGAAAGATGCAGCCACAGCTCTCACCAGTCTGGTCTGCAGGTCCCTTCACCAGCACAGTCGCGTTTCAGCCCCATTCCTGACATGGGCTCCTACTATCATTTTATTACCTTATCAAGGTCTTGCACAGGATAAAGAATGAGAGGCTAAACTGATGCCATTTAGACCAAAGAAATACTCACGATAGGAAGGGGTGCATTAAATAATAGTTACTATTCTGTTGATCAGAAACTCAGCAAGTCAGAGCTGGAAATTTGAAATGCAATTCCTGAGGAGATTTCACATACTCCACTTAGGACCATATCTAAAGCCAGCTTTTTAGAAATACAACCAGGTACTATGCAAATCTAAATATATTAAGTTGCAGCATGAAAACCCATCACCACCTGAAGCTGATTTCCTCTTATTTCCATTTGCATCACCCTGACACAACTCATGAATCAAAAACTAGTGAACAGAGATGCTTTGGAGTAGGAAGAGTGGGGAACCAGAAGACAGAAGGGTGATTCATTGCAAAAGCAAAAGATTAAGAAGCCACTGGTGTTGGAAGAAAACAAATTAGTGGGATTTCAAGCAGGAAGGAAAAGGCAAGAAAGCAGGCAGGGTGACTGGCAAAATTATTTTAAGGAGTCATCTTTTTGTTGAGATGGGAAGACCGATGGTTTGAAGTGAGAGACATGAATCATAAAAGATATGAGAACCAGCTTTGTCAAATGTAAGGACTGCCTCTGTGAGTTATAGAAATCCTTTCATCCAGGAGAAGTGCAGCTGCGCAGAAATTGCATGTCACTCACAGGGGCACACATAAAAGGACACATACTACCCAAAAGAAATCTTCCACATAACACCACTCAACTTTTTCACTTTTAGAGTCTTAAACAGCATTTATTTTCCCACAGGCTGCAAAGCCAGGAACATCATTTGATAGTGCAGTGCTCTTCTCCCATGATGTTGTTAGTGCAGGCTCTTTCTTTCCATTGCACAGGTGTGAGAAATTGGGCAGAGCCCAGCAGAGAGCACAACCCCCTTGGAGCAGCCAGATCTGTGGCTACCTGGACAGATTCCAGCTGGGCCAGGGGCTAGTCAAAGAAACACAAAGTGAGGATAATTAGATCAATATTCCCTTCAACATTCCCATGGCTACTTGTTAAGAGGTATCAATGGATGGAGTCTGCATATTTAGCCACCAACACCAACATCACAGGGTGGGCTGTTTTGGCTAGGAAGATTCAGCAGTTCATCCCAGTCACACAGCACGATACGGACACCTTCAAAAACCACCAGGGCTCATGTAGAGTCCTCTGGTTTTAGCCAATGCAAACTCACAATCTAAGAAGCCAAAATCTGTATAACGGAGGTTGCAAAGACGTGTGCTCTTCTAAGGAGAGACAAGATATTGCCAGTGAGGGGCTGAACTATGTAAATGCCCTGCCACTAAGTCAAAGCACTAAGCCTAAGAGGAGGCAGGCATTACCAACATTACTGGAGTTCCTGTTCACAGAAGTAGCCATCAAGCTCCTGCAAAGATGCTCAGGACTAAGAAATTGGATCAGGCGTTTCATTAAATTAATAGCTCAGAAAACTCCGAAAAAAATCAAATTGGCTTCCAGAAATGGTCCCTAAGATGGCCAAGTTGGCTGCTTCCTAGAACTTTCTTTTCCTTTTTTTTCCCTAACATATAAGATCTCTGGAGCAGTTACTGAGGCGTGAAAACCAGTCTTTGTATTTACAGTAATAGAATTACTGTAAACCTATTCTTAAATATTTCCACATATTATATGCTTCTTATCTCCAAAGACAATTATTATGGAAATAAAAGTGCTGGGGGAAAACAGCTGGAGCTTTTATGTTTATCTGAAAGCTATGTTTGTTTTTTCCTAGGCAAAACCAAAGCATTATGAAACCGTAAATGATTCCCAAGACATTTTGAAATTATTTTCTTAAAACTCAGATTAGTGCACTAGAAAAAGAGTAATAAAATAATATAAAAGTGGTAAAACTAAAAATTAAATTTTACTTTTCTAATGAAGTAATTACTCCAGAATGTCCTACAACCAATTACAACCTACAACAATTAAACACTTGATATATGATTACAGTGATAGCTACTCAATATGTCTTTGGGGTATTCTTCTACTCTCTGGTGATAAAAATGATCACTGCCCACCTGCTGCATACACAGCAGAAGTATAAAGAAGACTTGGGAAGTTTGTGTTGAATAGAAGCTATTATTTTCAAGAACCTCCCTAGAAGACAAAACAAAATTAAAATGAGAAGCTCTTATTACAGAGTAGAATAGAGTGTTGTAAAATTTGTGAGATCCAGAGATGTGGAAAGGGGATATTTCCTGCAGAAGAACTGATGTCCTAGCAAAGGGGGGATATCAGCCCAAGTGGAAGAAACCAGCAGATCCTCTAATTCGCTACCTTCTGCAAGGTGAGGCTCATTCCTGTCTTGCTCTGGGGTTTAATTTGCAATTACTCCCTTTGCACTTGATACCATAACCATTAATAGCACAATATGTACTTGTAAAGTATACAACCATTACTGGATTAGTAATTTATTTTCTGATTCTTTATTCCAAGTCTATACGTAATTTATGCATGTGCAGTTGAAATCCATGTATTAACATGCATAAAAAATGAATACTGTAAGGAATCTTTGTGGAACGAAAGCTGTGGATGAGTTTTCAAGAGAGGAGAGACAACTGGTCAGAACAGAAGGAAAATCACAAAAGAACTCCAAACCAAAAACCAAAACCAAAACTCTGCAACAGTTTTTAAGGGAAGTCTTGACCACAATACTGTGAATAAGACCATGTCAATGCTTTAAAATAAAAAGCCCTTTAGAATGGAAACTTTTAGTTATAATTTGTATCATTGCAGGCATGTTACATCAAGGAATAAAATACATCAAGGAGTTTCTTTCCTCAAGCATTATTGTCAGCTGATTTCTACTGTATTAGGAGCACTAATACATAGGTAAAAGCATCTAGTAGTGGGGCAAAATAATACAGTGGCAAACGTGAAATTCCATGAGGGAATCACATGCAAACAGCTCTCTTTCAAACATCTCTTCAAAATGCCAGCAATAAACACCATGGTTAAACACATCATCATCTTTGGCTAGTGCTGCAAACACCAGAACTGTCAAAGGTATTGAAACTACATCAAAATACCCTAATCATGGTTAAATAATCAGATTGATACATTTAGATTTCAGATTTTAAGCCTTCTTGGCATATTACGTAATTTTTTCCTTTGGGCACAAAGTCTTAGCAAATAAAACACCTCTATACCTGTCACTATGAGACTCATATTTCAGCTAATTATGGCATATTTATTCTTACTGAATAAAATTGTGTTGTCAAGTAATGACTGAATACAGATGCTGACAGAAGCCAGAAAGGGGAAAACTCTTAAAATAGATGAAATGGCAGCTTTAATGGAGGGCAAGAAGAAAAACTTTGCTTTCTGGCACTTCTGGTCCTTAACTTTCACTTCTTTTCAAAGTGGAATTCCTAAAAGCTGCACTCAGTCTCTTATTTTTCTCCAGTAACTAATCTGTTTTGGGTTCTTCCTGCAGATGACATTGCTTTTAAAAGATCATTTCTAACACAGGTTTCTGGTTAAAAGACAGATTCCACTTCCAGGCTGTTAAAAAGTGAGAAAAAATGTCAAAAGGAGAGGGCTAGCTTGCCTAGCCATATCTGATCACATCTGACTCCCATTACAGACAGAAGGGCTTTGTTTCTTATTCATTTGCTTAGTGTTTAGAGAAAGATTTTAAGAAAAGCTTCGACCCTCACCACATTTATTTTTCCCCCTTAAGAAACACTTCTGCCCTGTGTTCAGTTTCCAAATGTGAGCTGTGTGAAAAGATTGTAGGAAGATTGTGCAGAGCATTTGAGCGTTGTAAACTTAGGAGAAGAGAGCACCTTGGCCATACTGCAGTAGAGAGTAATGGGTATGATAAAAAAAAAAAGTTGTGGAAAAATAAGAAAGTGAGGAAATGTGAAAGTCTGCATGTTAAGGAAACCAGGCCCAAGGCATTTAAAAGATTTCAAAAGAGGTCATGCAGTAGAAATAAAACTTAAAAGCCCTTTCTTTTCCTCCAGCTACCATGGCATGAGCACTTCACATCTAAACCAGTTTTCTCAAATCTACCCCACTGCCAAGCCTGTATGTGCTGCAGCCCCCAGCACTACACTCAGCACATCACTTTTCCTGCTATTTAAGTCCCTTACCTGCCATGTACACACAAGTAAAATCTGTAAGCAATTTTCCTACCTATTAGTAAAGTTAAGGGTTCTATAAAATAAAATTACTGTAAGCAAAGATCTCCATGATCTCATTCCATTTATCTTTCTGTCTCTACTTCTAGTCTTTCCATCTCCTGCTGCTCCAGCCAGATTTACCTTGCTTTCTTCCTTGCTCTGAACTCCTCCTGATTTCTGAGACAGCTGCAGTGCAGTGGCACAGCTTCATGCTGCCTGTTCCAGCACAGACAGCAGACCTGACCAGAAAGGTGCCCTGCATCACGTTCTCACAGACAGGCATAAGTACTCTGAGCTGCACATTCACTTCAGGAATTCCACGCCCTGGTGAGGGATTTGCTTTCTCCTCACGAGTACTACAGCTTTCACTACACTAGTTCATGTTGCATGAATTCACCCGCGTCATCTCCTGAACTCCCGCAGAACATGGATAAAAACGCTGGTCTTGACATCTTGGCTGTTCTTAAAATACTGAGGTATGTTCAAGGCAGATCAAAAATGCTGCAATGACTTGGTGATTTTGAATAGCTACTCTAAGTTTGCATGTCTCAGAGGGGCATTTTTTGGACTTTTTTCCCAGAAGAAATCAGAGAGTCTTACTAAGATCCCAGTGGAAATCTAGAAAAATAATTGCCTATTGGTTTTTTTATGACAGGTTCAGGTTCTTTAAAATTTCCATGTTTCTAATTCAGTCATTGGCTTCAACTGATAGCACTGGGGTAATACAGAGCTTCTTCATGTAATTTCTTTTTAATCAGTAACATTTTCTTTTAAATATTTACCCAATATGTAGCATATTGAATACCTTAATGAAGCCTAAATTATATCTTTTTCTCCTGTGTTGTGTCACTTCACAGTTGTGGGGGTCCCTTGCAGTATGACTTTTTGGCCTATGGTTATTACACAGAGTGCGCTGCTAATTTAAGCACTGAATGCTGCTGAGCATCCACTTTTTTTCCTCATTTTCTTCCTCTGCCTTTTGATAGACTTTTCTAAACCATCCAAAACCTAAAGATTCCCCACAAATTTTAAGAAAAAAAATTGCACATGCAACTCCAAACCAAAACTCTGATGTCACATTGCTGGAAACTGCTTCATGCACCTGTGCATGTCTTCATGCACCTGTGCACACACTCATATAAACTATTAACTCCAAAGAAGTTCAGCGAATTGAGGGGGACTCAAATCTCCTTTCCCAAAAAAGAACGAAACTAAGGAGACACAGTGAATAATTACGGGCACTTGGGCACTTGTAATCTATGTTTTTAGTATATTATAAATATATGTAATTGGATGTTCCCTAATTCATGCTTTTAGAGTAATGGTACTTGCAGAAATCACAGGCCAAGCAGACTGCAAAGCACTTTTCAAAGCGTTAGTTGCAACCTGTGAACTTTTAAGGAGGAGACAAAATAGATACCTGTCATCTTATGACAGATATACTTCAAGGTTATTTTAGTATAGATTTAATGCACATAAGAAATCAAAATATATGATCAGTCAGAGCCCCAAGACCACATGGCTAAAGCAGCCTGTCCTCCTGCAGACCTGGTGCAGCATGGGCAGTGCTGATCATTCCAAAGACCAAAGGAGACATCAGACTGTCAGACCTAGAACAAATCTACACATTCAGCCAAGTAAAAACCAGGACAAATGGAGGGAAGGTGCTTCTTTTACAGAGCTTGGGAAGAAGAGGAGAACAGAATAAACTGGCTTCCCAAACTCACACCATGACAATTGTTTTACTCCACTAAAATGTTATACATGGCTAAGGTAATTCAAAACTCGATCAGTTTCAAATAGGAATACACACTGGTGCTTTTTATGATAATTTCTATATGCATTTGAAACTTTCATTTGCAATGAACATATCAAATCAGTAAAATTCTACCAAGGCTTTGTAAAGTAAGAATATATTGAAGTGACAATCCAAAGTGCCACTTTGAAGAAAGGCCACTCTCCTCCCTCCCAACATGTGTTCAATAAATAGATTAGTCTTAGATAACACACATAACTTCTGTTGTTGATTCTGGGTTCAGGTGGCACACACACAGACACACACTCAAATTACTATGAAATTTAGTATTACCTGTCTGTGCAGTATGAAATGAAGCACCTGTGCATACACACAGAAACAGAGGACCAGCATGGAAGGCAACTGAAGAGCAAGAACAGTTGCTTAAATGAAAATGATCCAGAATAGTAATATTTAATGCTCCAGCAGAGACCCTAATCCTGATACAACATTCTACTGTATAATAAAACTTGTTCTGCTATAATTCACATATAAGCAAGAAAAAACAGATGAGGGAAGAGAGATTTTCATTCTCATAATTTTCAGCGTAAGATAGTTCTAAAATCTTTTTTTCAAGGTCAAGAGGAAACTCCGTGGCGAAGCAAAGATTTGAATGAATATGTTTAGTGGTGTTCACAGCACGTGAAAAATGAGCCGGATCCATGGCTGTTATACACCAGATTACCTCCACGGACTTTGAAGTATGATCTTGAATGACTTCCATTAATAGGGCCTTGCCGAGAAATGCAGACCAGTGCTACTCTGCTGCAGAGTAGTTAACTATATGATTATGAATGAGGGCAAGAATTTAAGCATTCTCTTTTGAAGGTAAGACTAATGTTTCAGCAGATAGCCAGCACCTTTGCAAATGGAAAGGAAGCAAAGCTGTGTCCAGCCTGAGGGAGATAAACCTACTAAGTGAAGTGATGCCTGACTGGTACAGGGAGTGCGGCACAGACACAGCCCAGCACAGCAGGAAATGCCCAGTGCAGAGAGACTTTCTGTGTTATGAGATAGCTTGGGGAGAACAACTGGATGAGACTTTGAAATGGATCAGGGTAAGACACGTGGTGGCCAGGTCTGTGATTGAAAGCATTTCTGGAACATCTTCTGAAATGGTCTCAAACATGAATCTGCACCAGACCCAGCTGCAAGCTCTTCAGAGACCCATGTGTGCCAAGAAGGTCCTCCAGTCCACCCCTGTGACCAGTGCTCCTGAAAGGGAAGAGCCAGAGTGGGACTCGTGGTAGGCAAACACCTAGAGGAATCGGAACTAAAACATGGAAACATGCAGGGGCCCCAGAGAGCCCCACCAGGGCAAAGGGGGTGGTTGATGACACAGAGACTACACACAGACCAGCTTCTGCACCCTATCATCTTTCTGCATGCCCCAGAAGAGCAGCACAGGAAAAGCACTGAGCCTTCCAAACCATCCTAGTGTTGGGGAAGCATTCGGACAATTTGAGCCACCTGCAGAAACGAGCATGGCTTGCAGGCTGACTGACCTCAGCTCTGCCCTCAGCAGCTGCAGACAGGATTTGCAGGTAATTCTTCAAGCATCTACAGCTAACAATTCTCAAACTATTGAGATGTTTGTCTCACTAGTATATATGTTTCAAGATAGTAAACCTCCAAGACTCTGGTTTTATTATTAGAATATTTTTCTGCAAACCCCCCAAACATATACTGTTTGATATTTTAAAGAAACTTCCCCCAAAATTACTCCCCTCTCCCCATCACACCTTCACACTGCCTGCAGAAATTACATTAATTCTATAAAGACAGACAAGGGTTTAGTGGAAAAGCAGTCATCACTCAGAACTCATCATTGGACATGCTGGACTAGGGTTTGTCTCTCAGTTCCTCCTCCCTAGGTAGATGATGCAAAAAGGCACAGATGCCAAATCATTTTAGCAGCTGACTATAAACAAACAAAAAAGGCTTTTGAAAATATGTTTGTTTGAAGGATTAAAAGAGAAAGATTCTTTTAATGATTAGAAGACAAATAGTAGGAAGTCTGAAACAGTGTCACATACCTTGAGCTGCATGAGTCCAGGTATGGGCCAGAGACTTTTAAAACTAGTGGGAAATTTTACCCAGCTAGAGGTAATTAAACACAGCTGGAAAGCACACTTAAAAAGCGCCTCAAGCACTGCTCTTGGACGTATGAGTTTTGTCCATCTTGCTCACAACATGGAACTTGTCCAAGCACTTTCAGGAAAACGTAACTAGGGATCACGTTGCTCCTCAGGCCCAGCTGGTACTCTTTGGTCTCCACAATGTGCCAGCTTGTAACTCCTCGAATTGCTGCTCTGTGCTGATCATGCTCTCACGACAACAATAGACAGAATGAAGTTCCTTGCAATGGAAAAAAACTCTACTGAGAGCCAGCATCCTTTGGACTCATGCTCTTCTGATACCTAGCAACTTGCTAAAACAGAAAGATTTTGTTCCATAAAGGAAAAAAACAAGCTGCTTGAAGCATGTCACATATTATTCCACAGCTACATTCTCAACAAAGTTTTCCAAACATGTGGTACACTACAAGTCACACTACAGAAGACCCAAGTTTCAGCTCATCACAGGACGTAACTTCATGGAATATTCTTAAGTTGCACAGATCTGCACGCAAAGTGCAATTCCAGCTCCTGACAACACTTCGAATTAAGGTAAGATACTAGTGAGTAAGAATGCTGGTATCATTTTGGAAATTTACACAGATATACCACAGTTTTTTGGCAGTCAAAGCACTCGCCAAAGACTGCTGTGGGACATGTACTGAACTATCCCAAAACACAGATGCATGCTGGCCCTATATTTAATACCAGAAAAGAGCTCTGAAATATTGCTTTTTCATTACTCTTATTATTTCTTCTTATTATTTTACTTTATTTCAATTATTAAACCCTTTTAATCTCAACCTACAGGTTTTACCTTTTTTCTGATTCTCTTCCCCATCCCACTGGGGGCAGGGAGGGAAGGAAGTCAGTGAGCAGCTGCATGGTACTTACTACCAGCTGGGGTTAAACCACGAAAGAAGCTAACAGCTGCAGATTACAGTAATAGAGGTCAAAAACTATCATCTCACCAACATTCACTGAAGGCTCATGAACCTGTGAGTCAAGGAAAGTTAGCTCAACCTATCCAACAACAGAGAGGAGCTTCAAAACAAGTTTCTCCACGTCTTTGATGAGTTCTTCTTCCGGCTAATCAAAGACAAAAAAATCCTTCTCAAAACTCCTCTACACCACAAATGACTTTGCTTGTGCTTCATCCTACACCCAGCAGACCTAATTCAGTCCCCATATTAGTGCACACAGTGCTTGTGCTCTTTGGTGATCTAACGTGCCCAGGATAGCAGCAAATCGGAACACGCAACACAAATTAACTGAAAATTAATTATGTTGTTAACATACTGGCTCAAAATCTTCACAACACTGACAGATCAAAATGCCTTTTTGGTGTGAAAATCAATTAGTGCACTTGCAAGGCAAAGAAAACTGGGAAATCTACACATTTGTTGATTTTTTGGGGGGATTTGTTGATATTTGTTGGGGAATGTACTCCTTTCTGTATGTGTGAAAAGTTTCCATTCATGAACAGTCCTTCCACTGTTCTCTTGAAGAAACCAGCAATTCATGTGCCACCTCCACATCCCTAAAAGCACAGTGACTGTTACCAATTCACACTGCTGCAAACTCCCCTGCCAAAAGAAAACCTGATTCACTATCTGCTGGCTCAGCAGATAGGAGAACTAAGTAGCAGCTGGAGACAGCTCCTGCAAGGCAAAAACCTCCTGGCAGGACCAACGAAGTATATGGATGTATCGCAGGGCTTTTCAAATGAATTTCCACCCTTTCTTACCAAATCAGTCATAGGAATCTTTTAGTTCCCCTTTGGTATTTCAGTGTTATCCACAGATACTTATATTAAACTTACTATTTTCTTTATAATTGAGTAAGGTTGTCTCTAGCAAGCGCATATATATATACACACACATATATATATACATGTATGCCATCAGTAAGAATGTATTCACCACTTCTAGGCTACCACAGAGAGGTGGTCATAAGGGCCAAATCAGAACCTACAGACAGGCACAATCAAAAAAAAAAAAAAGCCAAAAATTTATCATCCCAGGCTGTAACAAGCTGAAATTTCTCAGTACAGCTCAATGATTAAAACAGATTGGTGGAGACACCTGCCCTATTGGAAGCATGGACTGAAATATATTTTCCATGTATTATGGCAGCCTTTCAGTGGCATTTTCTGCTCAGGAAAGCTAGGAGAGAGACCAATTAAAGCAATTACAGAATATGTGCCAGGGGACATTTACTAATGGGACTAAGCTGTGATCCTGCCATTAACTTATTGTAAGTAGATGATTTCATACACAACTTACACTCTCTCCTGGTCAATGAGATGCTGTAATTACACCTAAACCCACTACCCCTGCAGGAGTAGGGTTTTCAAAATTAAAAATGCGTGTATGCACACATACACCTGTGTATAAACGCACACACACAGAACTAACTGTATGTTATGTGTATATACAGTACATTACTGTAGAATGTATTGTACATATAATTATTGTATACTACACCATCTATATGCATTGCATAAAATGTAAAAGGGAAAACAGTATTCTACTTAGCATTATAAATCAGAGGAAAAAATCACCATGTATTTGGTTAAAATATTAAAATATGGCAGCAAACACAAGACTGTCATGTCAATGACAATAATTTCTTCTTTTGTAAGTTCTGGATTTCCTGTACCATGCTGCTTTAGAAACAACTGATTTTTTTTTTTCTAACACTAAAGCAGCATGCAAGGTGCAGGGATATGCATGTGCTCCAGCTGCCTGCCAACCAGCTCCAGAAGAGAAACACCACACTCTGTGGGAAGGGTGTTGAGGCCACTGGCTCAGCATGATTCATTTAAAGATGTTACTGAAGAGAGCTCAACTCTGTCAGCATTCACCTGCCCAGAGCGCAGGATGAATACTTGATCCTGGGAGTAAACAGCTTTGGTTCATCTGTCATGAAAACTCAGAGCAAAGGAAAGCACAAAAAGACTGACAAAGTCTTTTCTGCAAGATGAAATTTGAAACTGTAGGCTTAATTGTGAATCATTGTTCGTTGTCGCTATAGGACAAGAAAAAGAACCACTCTGGCATGCTGATCTCAGATGGGCAAAAAGAGGGATGTACTTTATTGGTCCTATATTTATACATTTCTCAATTCGACAAGGGATTGGAAGGATGGTGTCACTTCCTCTCCAATCTCACTGGTAAAAAGAGATGCTCCTCAAAAGCTCTCTCATTGTAAAAGAATGAAAACAAAAAAGGACAGTAAAGTAAACATTGTCTATTATTTACATGAAAGTGTGTGAAAATCTCTGACTCCAAGGTTACGAACTTCAGAAGGCTAAAAACCAGGGTGACAGTTCGTTTGTTTTCTAAAACCAAGACTATGCTATCCAAAAACCACAAAAACTGAGCTCAGCCTCCCTTACCAAATCAAATAAATGAGTGCACAAGCACAGGCTTCTTTCTCCACACAGCTAGCACAGCCCTCTCTCATCCACACCGTGATAGGTGCCTCTGTTTTGAGTGCTGCGCTGGAACAAAAAAAAGTTGCACACAAGGGAAGAGGAGGACAATTCAGACGAACTCATTCTTAGTTCTTTAGCCACTTCTCTTGAATCTTTGCCTAGAGGAGAAACTACAGCTGTTTTAAGGAGCTGGTTCAACAGAATCTCTTAAATGTCTGATCAAGGCTTGGGACTTAGGCTATTGTGCCAGGAAGCCAAGAGCAGCAGTTGAGTCTGATCCCTACAGTGAATAGAGCTGGTTGTTCCACAAAGCTCAAAACCAGGGGTAAACTACTTCAGGGTATTATTACTATTAGGCATGTAATATGGGCAATTATTATAGAGATGATATCTGTAATATCACCTGTCCAGAATCACTATCATCCCCAAAAGATTATTAGCAGAGCCTGTGCTCATCCTCCACTAATTATATCACAACCATTTTAATTCCCTCCTCCACTTTGAAGGAAGTACTTAAAAACTCTAATAATAAAATAAAGAAAACAAAGAACAGTGCAACTGTGACAGCATACTGCATAGGAAATCACCAGTTTGTGGTTCCTCACCTCTGCAACACTCAAACTATTCACTGTTGTTGAAAACACCTCAATCATGACATCCCTGCAGGATTTGAACATAATAATACCATTCAGAGAAAACAGCAAGGAAAGAAATAATTACTCACAGGCTTCCAATTTTGATTAATGTTTTGTAATGTAGCAGGAATAGGGTATGATTAAAGGGTGCCTGGCCAATGGAATTTTACATGGCATGCCTATTTCTTACAATAGCTTTTACCAAGTTGTAAAACTGAAATCATTAATTTAAACTCTTAAAATATCGACATGATGTGTTTACTACCAAGTCTTAAAAATAATTGGATCATTATCATTAAAAGCTCCTTAACTGACTGCAACTTGAAAGTGCTTGCAATGGTGGAGATATGATGTATAGAATGAGCATGTTTTTAATCTTGTTTTTAATCTCTTTTTTAATGCTATGTGATCTAAACAACCAAGACATCAAAGACTGCATTTTCTAACAGGGTTTTGGGGTTTTTTTCACTTAAATGACATCCAGTTTTCCTTTGCACTTTCCTCTTTGTCTCATGCCTTTCAATTTTCCCATTTATTTAAAATCACATTAAACCTACAGCAAAAAAGAGATGTGCAGTCCTAAATGCCTGGGTGCATGACTCTCACAGTGACAACCCCCAGTTCAGAGCAGCCAACACCACCTCTCTGAGAGGTCACTTCCTTTTCAAATAATCATCGGCTTCACAGCACAGGCAAATGAGCCAAGATATCCTCTAATTATCAGTAATCCAAAAATGACTCAAAGAGATCATGAATGACAACTCTGACGCACCAGCTCTCTGCTGCTGGTTTTGTCCTGATTTCCACTGCTTAACAGAGCTGTCCCTGATCATGTGAAGGCACACCTGACAGTGACACTGCCACATATTAATGTATATCCTTTAAATCACAAGGTGGTTCAGAGAGGATTCGCTTCTATCCTGCCCCGTGTGACAGCAGCTTCCTGGTGCAACAGAAGCTCCTTGGTGAGCACTGCTGGCTGGCTCAGCTTCCTGAGGCTCTGCAGCACTCATTCCTTCAGCTCCAGCCATACGTGCAAACTCCCTCTGCAGTCACATGGGATAATCTCCTGGTTTCTCCACTGCCAGTTGTTTGATGCTACATGCGCTGCTGATACTAAGGTTTAACCCTGTTTTGCTTAGCGGGACACCTGGAAGCGAGAAGAGGAGGTAGCAGCAATCCACATGTGAAGAGCTGAGGGGGAAGTGGTTCCTTTGCAGGTGAGCAGGAACTTGAAAAGTGCAGAAAGCCCCTGGCCAAAGACAGGAGAAACAGAGAGGCCCAAATGTCTAGGAGAAGACTAGGCAGCACTGCAGGTAACCTGAAACCTTGATCAAAGGAAGAATGGAGAGACCTCTTCTTAGTCAAACTATTCAGATCTCTTTTTCCCCTCTGCAGCCCATGAGTTTAACTCTCTACTGAGCTGTTGACCTGTGTGTCAGCAGATGTCTTGGGCTGTGTCTGACCGGAGATCTGAATAGTTTAACACCTTGAACACTTTCAGCACTGAGAAGTATTGGGTTACAGAACATCTTCATACACCATGACGGTGTGTGCACAAACTCACCCTCTTCCTTCTCCCATTCCCCTTATGCTTGCACAATTATTTATTTAAGATATGTGTTGTTCAGAGGAAGGACCATCTGCTTTCTCATCTCACAGCTGCTCTTCTGTTATCAAAAAACTTAAAATAACCAAACTCTGTCTTTACTCTAAAGCACATGTAATATAGATACATGGGTCACTTAATTGTTTTTCTTTTCTGTGGTGAAATTCAACTGTTGGTGTTTATTACAGGTAGCAACAAAAGACCTTGTCCTAGATCAGGATCCTGCTGAACGGCTGTTGTCTTGTTATTTTCTTCTTAGGTTTTTCTCTTTTGTTTGTTTGTTTCCTTATTCTCCAGAGATAAGGTCAGAGCACAGTGTATCCTAGTTTCAGTCTGTGAGGACTGCATGACCACAAGCCGTGCAACACAGCCAAATCAGACTGGGTAACTCAAACAGCTCAGTCATTGTTTCTACATGTCTACATCTAGGACAAGAAACTCCTTCCTTGCAGTTGTGCTGAATAAAATCTGTAAAATTGTTGCAATGGCAATATGAATTCTCCTGTTTTGCACAACTGCAAACAGCAGAAGCCCATAGGAAACACTCATAAGAGCGCACACAAATCAACACCTGCACTGTCTATTTTGAAAACACTATAAATAGGCAATGACCCAAATATAACCTGGCTATAGTACGAACCAGTCAGTCTGAAGGTTGGCAATTATAATTATACTATCCCAAAAAAACTACCTGAGAGACACCCAACCTTTCAGAACACCAATTCAGACTTAAGTCCTTATCCAAGAATGCCCCTTATACTTATCTTTTCCAAATGAACTGGGCAACATGGCAGTATTGATGACATTAATGAACACCTGAGTACACATATTCTTAATAAATGGTTTGAATGTGGAAATCAAAAGTTCCCCATTTACTTAGACATGTACACCTTCTTTGTGGTTTAATCAAAGCAATTAAAGTAACTGAAGTCAGGGTTAAAAAACCAAGCTTATTAAACTGGAACAAGCATTTTTATGAATAATAATTACTTTTAAAGGTGTCCTGAAGGTTCCTTCACTGGCCAAGCTTCAAGATCAATGATTGACACCATTTTCTATTTTTTCAATACTTTCAAAGTTCGTGTTGGCACAGGATCATCAGTACAATGTACTGAATTGTTCCACTCATTAGTAATAATAATGATCAGACTTTTTCCCCTCCATACTTATTACACATTCTTCAGTGCTGTCCAAATCCCCCATGTTTTGTGGCTATAAAAGATGATGTGTCAGGTGAAAAAACCACCCTGTGTATAGGATAGGCAATTGATAGTTTAAGAAATGATAGTGTGGGGACTATGGCATTAAGAACTGTATTAATGAAAATAACAACATACTCCTTATGAGAAACGTGCATTTAGAATGTATACTGGTTAAGGAGGGATTTACTTTTTATTTTCCACTCATACAAATGGTCAGGGATTTAGAATCTTTAGTGCTATTGCCAAGTAAGCCAATTGCAAATGTAGTGAAAACTGCCCCAAGACATGAAGCCTCTCTAAGCAAGAGACTTTTCTGATCATGTGGTGTGAGGAAGAAGGCATTAAGATGCTGAGGTACGTTGCTTGATCTGGTCAAGAAATCTGTGCTAGAAATCCTTTCTGAGTTATGCAAGTAAACATAAAACCACCTAAAGGCAGCTGAGAGGGAGTCATTTTATCCAAGCAACAAATTCATTACCATTGCCAAAAAGGTCACATGAGCTGCAGGTGTCACCAGACATCAGAAATGCTTATTTCAGAACTTCCTGTTTGAAATGGAAGGCATGTCCTTAAAATGAAAGAGGAAGAAAAAGCAAGTCATTCTTCAAACCTCAAATATTTTTTCCAGCCGATACCTCCATGTGATGGCTACAAGCAGGATTGGGCATCATGGGCTTCCCTACATAGCACAGGGATATCATGAACTCATAATGAATGAGATGCCCTTGGGTCCCCATTCTGAGTTTCTCATGCTCAGGATGCTTGCCCCAGACACTGAAAATCTGGGAGTCCCTAAAGTACCCAACACAGAATTTGCATATGGTATTGACCTTAGAACAAAGGAGGACCTTCTCATCTCTCCTATGCTCTCTTAAAAAACCCAAAACAATTTCCTTGTAATTTTTCTACTTGAAAAAGAAAAAATGCAAACAACCTGCAGCATGGAAAACTTTTGCCAGCAAGGAAAAGCATCATGTCTGTTCACCCAGAAAAAAAAACAACTCAGAAGTGAAATCATTCAATCTCCCCTTAAGTTCCTCTGTTGTTCACAATTAGTTTCAAGGTCGTGAAAAATCTATGATGACTAAAGGCAATAACTAATTAAAAAAATCAAATCACCAACAAAAAACCCTATCAATTTTCTTGAATACCCCAGTGCCTCTACTGACTACAGATCTCTACCACCACATTCCCTTTTATTTTTAAAATGCATTTAGCTGTGCCAAGGTCCTGCTACATTTCATACATTAAAAAAAAAAAAAAAAAAAAGAAAAATCTCCTGCCAAAGAAACAGAACTGTGATTTAATGAAAACCACACTGTCAGACACATCTAAAATCTCAATAACCTCATCAGTAAAATGGCTGCTTAGGTCCCATGCTGGGAGGAAAGTTTTAAGATGGTGATGGATGGCTTCGTTGAAGATGATTAAAACAATGAAATAAATCTGGTGCTGGTGCAGGACAGATTCAGGGAAGACAGAGACACATGCACCATACAGTTTGCTCCCGTCTGCCTTGCAGGGTTATGGCCAGCCAAGCAGAGGCAAGCTGGGTCTGTGCAGAATATACGGCCACCACAGCTCTGCTCTCCATGCCTCACACTCCCTAATTCTTCACTAGACAAACATTTGGACTTGACTCTATGGCTGGGTATATTCTCCCCCAAACACAGATAACAAAATACATCACACTGTGACAAAAGTACCTCTTGCCTACCTCACTATGGGTACACAACATTTTTCTTAAGTGTGTGGGTCTAGTTCTCCCTCTCCCATCTTCTTTGACTCCTTCTCTGCTCTCTTTCTTCCTCTTCATTCTTCTCTCTCATTTTTTCCTCATTCCCATACCTTACATCTCCTTTCTGTAAATCACTTAAGCACTACTTGAACAGAGATGTTGGCAGAATTAAAGACCAGCTTAGATGACCAAGAAATATCCACACCAGAGAGGCGTACCGGAACTTTATTAGGAAAGAAAAAAATACTACTTTGTTCCATATTGCCAAGGTATCCCAGACTTTTTCTGAGCTATATTCCAAACAATAATGAACAATAAGCTTTTTGTTGGAACATTTCACATTTCAATGATTATATAGAAGAAGTGCCCACATTTTCACTACAACACCAGAAGAGATGAGTTTACTCTCTTTACAAGTCTGCATGCATACGAGGACATAACAAGGGCTAGCACACTCTTGTTTCATTCATTTGTGAAATTGTTTTGACAGAGGTGGGAAAAAGAAAAAAAAAGGCAAGCCTTCCCTCCCTTATTACACATTTTCAAACCTCCTCATATCGGGGTGTTCCTGGGATACAATAATATTTTGTATCCTTTATCATTCCTGTGGACATAATCTTTATCACAGTTTGGCACGGCTTTGCTCTGTGCCTCTGCAAACAGGTATAGCTCATACCAGTGGAAAAGCGGCCAGTGACAGAATTGAAGCTGCAAACCTCATAGCTACAGATCTATCTCAATCCTGCCAGTGGTCTCAAAGCTCACAGAGAAAATACACAGACTGCACACCTGCTTCTGGTTAAACAAAGAAAATTGGATTTTTATCAGTTTCACTGCCACATTTTACACAGCACTGTTTTGTCAAGAGCCACTAATGAAAGAGCTTAGCAGCAGATAAAGAACATACAGTTTTGACCGAATTCATGGATTTATCTAAAACATTTTCCAGCCAGAATTATATTACATTCTTTTCAGAGCTGAAATAGGATTACGAAGCATGGAAATGAATGTCTTTAAATATATATCTATATTATTGCATATGACTGAGCAGCTTCATTAATAAAGATGTCTCTAAAGATTTCATGTTTGCACAAAGTCTTCGTGAAGGTTTAAATATAGCGACAGTATATGTCAGTAATCTATATTCATTTCAGCTGGCATTTTGAACGGATGCCCTAGGAAAGAACAGANTCACAAAGTCACCCCATAACAAGCAGTTTATAAGCTAAGACATAAGCCAAGACTTGACGTGTAATTTCCTTTTTTGTCCATGTCTCATGTGCACATGACCAATGACGTGGTACTTGCCCCACTGGACTCTTCTCCAACACTAGTTCTGTGTGTTACAGAGGCTGTTTCAGGTGTTACTGTGTGGCTGAACTGCACTGGAGATGGCTGGGCTGACTACACACTGTGCTTGTGGAGGTCTGTATAAACATTTAAAACAGATGATGCTAGCTGTACGACGATGCAGCTTGAAGACCTGGAGGTCTTTGTGAAAAGTCCATCTAATCTTTCAGTGGGGCAGGAAGAATGAAAGAAACTTCTGAAAAACTGAAGAGAAGCTCTGAACCAACACACAGCTTTTAACTGAGACCAACAGAAGAATGTGTTTTAAAAAAAATGATGGGATGAAAATGTGAGTCCCATTATCAGAGCAGTAGAGCAAGCTCTCCCCACAAAACTGGAGAGGCAAACTCTTTCCCAGAGACACATGTAAAGCTACAGTGGCAACTGCCAGCAGACACCTTCCTGTGCAGCCAAGGAGTCAGAGCTGACTAAATAACGTGCTAACCACATCATTTCTTTGTGCACACAAACTGCAGGAAACTTGTGTGCCTCGAGCGTACTCGCCAGATGGGATAATCAGGCTCAGACAGATCACTGACCTTCCTAACAAAAACAACCCAGAAATAGAGGTTGACTGAAGAAATCTGTGTCATGTTACCAAACTCCTAAACAGTCCATGGAAAGCCATCTATACTGACTCACCCAGCAGCTTGGTGTTCCTAAGGTGCATCTTGTGAGGGCACAAAGAATGTTTGAGGCATTCTTAAGTATTTATTGAATTTTCTTTATGGAAAACATGCACTGAGATTTCACTGCTGGGAACTACTCAGTTGTCTTTCTATGAAAATGATGAAAGCACATATACATGCATTTATGCTAAGCTATTGTCTCTATAATTATCACTGAGGCTGGTTTCTCACACTGAAACAGTTTTGGAGAAGTCAAGTCTTTCAAACAGCTCAAAATGCAAATGCCATTTCACCTTCCATAAAGGGAAGGCATGACACCCATTTAAATAACATAATTTTATCTGGAATTAGAAATGCAAATATAATCAAATAATCTGATGCTTGAAAATAAATTCGTTATTTTAGAGTTTCAAAGGCCATATGAGACACCATGCTCTCCCTAAAATCAGGGAAGTTTCCATCCTTTCCCCATCAAGTCTATTTTTCCTTCCTTGATGTGTACCACAACGTTTAAACCCATGTTGATGAATAACCACATTCACACAAGGCTACTCTGTTATTTTCCAGGCATTGTCATGTCATGTAATTCTCCTCCATGTCCTAAACCAGAAAGGATTAGACACAGTGCCAATAATTGCTAAGCACAATCTGCGATGAAAAGCACACGCCACAAGCCCAAACACAAGCAATTTTGCAAGTTCACAGGCAGAATACAACGGCAACTCCTCCAGAGGCCCATCACTCCCATGGAGATTAGGGCTGGCTCAGTGAGCTGCAGCAACTGGCAGCACCTTTTCTTGTACACCCATGGCTCGGAATTCTCAAGCAGACAAAAATTTAATGTATCCAGAAGCTTTCAATGGGCACAGCCTACAAACACATTTCACACCCCTACAGAGACAGGCAGCTCCCCTTGGCCATGCACTGGACACCCTGGCATGGGTGGAGCCATCTTGCTATTTGAGACTTAGATCTATATATATATATTTCCACAAGGAAAAATTAGGCATCAAGGGCTAGTCCTCATTTTAATAAAACATATACAGTCCAAAAATCAAAATAACTAAACATTATAATTCAACTCAGAGCAAGATCTGCATTTTACAAACAGTGCTTCTTTGGCTGGGGTATTCAGAGGAGATTGAAGGGACCTACACCAAAATTAGAGGCAGGGCTTTGGTAAGCAAGTCTCTGATTCCACACAAGAGGCACTCATACACATGGACACCACTTCCTATATACCCAGCTGCTGATGTGCAAAAAGCAGGGAATCACAAAAGAATTGTAACAGGATTTAACTTCTGATCCCAATCCCTGACTGAAAATTATGTTAACAGCTATTTGATTCAAACTCTGCTAAAGAAATAACCCACAAATTTGAAAAGGAACACAAATTTTTTAATTATAAAGCAGATAAGTAAGGAAGGAGGGGAAAAGAGAAGATAGTAAGTCAAATCATCTTGTTACTTATCTCGAGGTAAATCAACAGTCATTCCATCAAAACAAGAGATAACAAGAATCTATGAAATGACTCAACCCAACTACTTAAGCTCCATATTTTACTCATTTTATTCAAGTCCCACCTGTGTCACAAGCACCCACAGCTCGAATTTATAGACAATTCACTACATGGTAAGAAGAGATTTGATCTTAAAATTACTTTAATGCTGACCTCTAGTGACAACTGATGGGAATTTACCTTTTTATGGGCCTGCCCATTTGGGAACGCATCTTTGGGCTTCTCTATAACTACAGAGCTTGCTCAAATTCACAGCTACCCCCTCTGCAAGGTGTGTGCAGTCAAGGAGAGACCTTGAACTCACAACTATTAGTTACAGTCACAGGTGAATGAAGGGTGACTCACCACAGAGTGTAGAAATTTTATGATTAAATCCAAACCTCTGTTTTCACTTATTACAAAGAGGAAAAGGCAACAAAATACAAACACTGTATTTGGAGCCTCATAACTGTAACAAATGCATTATAGCATCAGCTAGGCACAGCTAATGACAGATAACTGCTCACATCTTCAGGCAGCCAACCATAATGTCATCTTTCATCTCAGGGATCATCATAACAAGGCAACCTCTTGTCCCCTAGTGCTCTGTAGCAAAAGCAGCCCTGCAGCTTGAGCAGTACTTCTGCAGCTTTCTCTGCAGAACAAGGGTGTGATGGTCTGTGGGCCCTTGCAGGCAGGCATTTCACCCACACACCCACTGCAACACAGTCCCCATGGAAGGGTACGCAGGTTACAGAAAGTTACCAACCACCTTGTCTCATGAAAGCAGGGAGGAAATGACAGCTGCCACTCCAAAATGCAGCCCACCTTACTGTCTTTGCATGCAGAATCATGGAATAGTTTGGGTTGGAAGGAACCTTTAATGTTCATCTAGACTAATCCCCCTGCCATGCACGTCTTCAACTAGGTCAGCTTGCTCACAGCCCCCTCCACCCTGACTTTGAACGCTTCCAGTGATGGAGCATTAACAACATCCTCATCATAAAAAAATTTCTTTCTTATATCAAGTCTAAATCTATATTCTTTTAGTTTAAAACCGTTACCCCTTGTCCTATCACAAGAGCCCCAATTAAAAAGTTTGCCCCAGTGTCTGGGAGGCAAAGTAAGAGGGTCATGGCCATGGACCACTGTAGACAACTGTTTCAAGAGGGTTTCAAAAGTGGGAAATGTTTTCATTACGAATGGTGTTTGATGACACTTGTAGTACGTGTTTGTGTATATGTATCTGTGTATACACACACACACTCTGAAAAAACATGCTTATCCAGGAGGCTAGAAATCTGCCAGCTGGACCCCAGAGGATGAGGAAGACCCTTTGGAGCTGATCCCACACTGGGTGGAATATAAAAGGGTTTTATGTTATGTTATCTGAATGTTTAAAGTTCCCTTTTGCATTGTCCAGATGTTGTAACCCGTGTATGTCATTTACATGGACATGACTGGTGTCAGAGGAGATTTCACATTCTGTCAACTGTCAGCCCCAAATATTTGTCGCTGGTAGAGTCCTCAAAACCAGAGTTGAGAAAACTTCTGCCTTCCTGAAAGCTTGCTTAAAGGACTGTAAAAAGTTTCCAGACTGCTCCTCCACTTAGCTGATAACACAGGGATTTTTATGGAAGCATCTTCTGGTGCACAGCCATGGCCAGGTGACAGCACAGGCAGCAGTACAGGGAGAGAGCCCCAGGGCCCTGAGGGAGTGTGCACCACAACAGAACATAGAGCCAGAGACTAATCAGTCATACCTAGGCACAAATACAAACCCATGTATTTCAAGATAATTGACTTGACTCTTCAGTCATTTTGACTGGAAAGAATCAGCTGTCACAACAAACTTATCTAAGAAGACTGAAGATGAAACACTCAGCTGATGTGAAATTAAAAAGTCCTCTCATGCTGACAAATATATCACCTTCTCATAATGAAGACAGCACGATGGTTAAAACCTCTCTGCTGAAAAAGCTGCCAGCAAGAAAATCCAAAGAGGTGTTTATTTTTCAGCACCACAGGCATATAAATGGTACACTCAATGAACACCTGCTTGCCAGAAAGCCAGGCAGCCTTTGGCAGCAAACCTACATCTTCCTTCCCCCCACACTTGGACCTGATGACTCTTCCATGTCTTAGCAGCTTATCTAATCACAGCAAAACACAACAGTCACGTGAGAAGGAAAGCATACCTTATTTAAACACACTGAAATCAAACCCCAACTTGCAGATTTAATGTTTAGTCATTTACAAACTAAGTAAATGAAGTTTCCTCATGTATTCCAGCCACATGTAGGAGTACTTAAAGATGTACATGTATAATTAGGTTTAATTATCTAAGGGTGTTGGGGGGAAGAGTGGAAGGGAGAGAGAAAGGGGAGGCAGAGGCTAAATAATGGAACTCCATATTGTTGCCTTTAAGTTGTCATAATCATCACCTAGCTTGGGCACCAGCACAAAGTGGTCTTAAAAACAATCACTCGCTCATGTTAGCGGCTGTCAAAGCTCCATCTAATCCATTCATTAACAAAATATCAGGTTAGCAAGCTGCCATTGCCAGAAGGTAATTAGTTTTCATTGTGGGGTGGCACATTCTGTATCACATTGACATAATAAATAACTCCATAAACTGCTATAATTTATTTGCTTCTGAGCCTTTTTTTTCCCCCATTAGTTCTTCAGCAGATTGTATTAAACATGCACAAACTATAACTACAGAGTCCTTTGACCAATCTCAGAAATCTTAGGCAGCAGGAATAGCTATTATACAAGCAGTTCATGGGTGACTTGCCTTTAGGTCATTTTAAGAAAGGTTGATAAGAATAGCTGAAAACAGACCATGCCAAAAAGGCATCCTCATTAGGTCTCATCTCCATCATCTACATGTGCTGAGTAAGGTGCTATTGTGGCCCAGCACACAACACAAGGATTGTGCAAAGGTTGTGTGGGAAAGGGATTGCTGCTGTTTTAACATCCCCTCATTAGGTCTGTCTTCTTGCCTTAACAAGAAAGTACCTATCCAGGATAGGTTTGGCTGGGCTAAAGTCAAGATAGCCCAATTCTTTTTCTGCAAAGTACTTTAAAAAGAAGCAGTTCCCAAAGGAAATTGTAAGATGTGGACAGTAGAAAACAACGTTGCATTTTTGTTCACATGAAAATGAGCAGGTTTCTGGGAGGCTCTACAGCATGTCACCCCAGGCAGTTTCACTGTAGCTAGGCTAAGGTATTGTACTCCTTCTATCAAAGACATGATCTTTATTCTAATCCTAAGAAACTGTGTATCAGCACTATCTTCTGCAGTGAGTTCATGGGTTAATTACATGGTGGCTTTAAAGACCTTATGTACAATGCCTTTTGCTTTTCCTGCTTCTCCCTTGACTTGTGAGCACAAGGAAGATTTTAATTAGTGCTATCCCCTCTCCCCCCGTACCACACTTTATCACATGATTTTTAATTCATGCGCTATCACTACTAGAGACCTCATCTGTTCTCACAGGGGAATATTCAGCTTTCTTGCTGCTCTTCTCTGTACTTCTGCACCCTCTTCTTGCCGAGTGCTCAGCAAACATGGAAGATTATACAAACTAGGTGGGAGGGACCAGTCTTCAAATAACAGAGTACTTGTAATAAATGCAAGCCTTTCTTAATGAAGCCTGACAGATGTTTACATACAGTATTTCACACGGATAGGTAAACAAAACCACTTGGCAGAAATCTTAACAAAAGGTCATCAAAATACCCCAAAAATTTCTTTCACTTCTTACCATCTGGTTTTGCCAAATTTCAATTACCATTGTGCTGCCTTGTTGCTTGGCTTCGTAAGACATTATTAGTGTCACTACCCCTTCTTTCTTTTCTATCTTTAACAGGACTCATTATTTGCATATCTCCCCCCAAACTGTCCATCTTAACCTGTGATTTCCCTTTTGAATTCAAAATGTTCGAGAAGGTGTGACATCGTATTCCCAGAAAGGAATGGGAACTATTTTGAAGCATAACAAGTAACAATGCCACTTTTTCTGGAAAAAGCAATTAACATCACAGTTCAGTGAAACTACCTCTGAGAATGGAGATAACACTGCAAGTATTTGAAACACAGGAGGCCCAAAACAATTGTTTGTATATGGATCTTCTTTATTCAGTGCTATTCACCAAACAGTATTTTGAATTCTGTTACAATGCATTGCTTGTTCTTTTCTTCTTGCCACTGTTCCATCTGATCAATTCCACTTGAAAAAAAAAAAATTAAATAACATGTTGGGTGAGCACACAGTGAAGATAGTTATCTTTTCCATGGGTAATAAAAAGTGTGACTTGCTGCTCGCAAGTACTTCAAAGAAAGGTGGTCAGTAACCAGCAATAGTGAGAAGAAATGATGCAGGAGAAAAAACACTCATCACCTACAAGACTGTGAGGTAACTAGAATTTATGCATTGAGTTTTTTAATGGGCCCCTATCCAAGGGCTAGCAGCACAGAAATAAGCAAACAGAGCTGAAGACTCAGCAAAAGAACAGGGCATTTAGAAGAAAGTGATGTTTACCAGGAGGAAGTCATTCCTCTAATGAAAATTTAACAAGCACCAGTGTAGGCAGCAAAAAAAAACCCCAAAAAAACCCCAACGATTTTCCTAAATGAAAATAGCAATCAAAGTTTTTGATTGCCTATCAGCTTTGAAATGCTAATCATTATGGTAACTGTGTTGGTGAAGGTAAGGAATTACTTAAAGTGTGTTATTTTCTTTTTTAGGTTTTTTTTTAATCACTGCTGCTCTACAGCTGCACATGCTCAAGGAAACAAAACTGTATGGATAATTACCCCTGTGGAAGCAATCCAAACGTTCACAAAGTAAAAGCTCCTTCCACCTTAAAGATCAAGGTTTTATATTAGGAAAGTAAGTTAGGAATTAGGTCTCCAGCTGATAAAGAGGTTTGACCTGCTGGCTAAAGGTAATCTCCAGGGACTTAATTCAGGACTCTGACAGCACACAACACAGGGGGGATCCCCAGTGCAGCACTTTGAAACAGTAAGATGCTGCTTAGAGCAACAAGAAAAACAAGCACTGTAATTTTACAAATATGAATAAAAAATAACAGAAGCTTTTAGCCTTTTCCCTAAGAACTCATCATTCCTTTTCCATAAGAACCCCTTATCCAAACACTGGCAGAAGTGTCCAAGTCAGCTCCTGGTCAAGCTCATGTCAGGAAAGGAAACAGGTTTTCCTGTTCTTGATGAGATTTTGACTTCATTTATAAATACAGTTCAAGCAGGATTCGAAAAAACTTCTGAGACTGCTGTCATGCTCATGGTAAGACAAACAACAAACTGAGAAGAAAGAGGAGTTATGTTAAGACAAACCTGGCATTAGCAATCCTGCACTGCATAGAAAGGCCATCACAATTGCAAAGCTCAACCACAGAAAAGCAAAGTGGTAAGGAAATGACATTTAATGAAATCAGCTAATTCCCCGTTTCCATCAACCAATAAGTCACTTGGATCAATTCACATCTTCCTTAATGCCTAAACCTCAACTTCCTATGAAAAAATAAGCAGAGAAAATTACACTGCACTTAGAAGTAAAGGAGATTTTGATTATATCATTTATCATCCGAGGGCAAGTGCTCTTATATGAGAGAGCTATACTAACATACCACAGCACTTTAATATAAGCCTCCATTTCCCCTCAAAGCCAAGCAAACTCTTGGATGCCTCATTGAACATAATGAAACAGCAATGAAAAAATGCAAAAGAACATAAAACAAAATGCAAAAGGTGTGTATCTTTCTTCATCGCTCCTTTTGATCACACCACAAAATACTAATCAGCCATGTAGACCTACTACTGTAGCACCTAGCTAGCAAACAGCTTCTATTTATAAGCAGGATTATCTGCAAAGAACACAACTAAGAGCTCACATGGACAGTGACAGTAAGTAGCTCAGCTAATGCTGGATGATGAATTGACCTATGGTAACTCAGATTCTGAAACCCTGTCTTGGCCCAGACTAAGAGCTCACAATTTAATCAAATAGTGTAGAGTTCTACTCATAGGGAATATTATTCCAAGGATGGAGCATACAGCAAGATGCACACAAATATTTCAGAACTTGAAATCCTACATGCGCCCCAGATGTTTGCCACAATTTCAGCTAGTGACACATACAAAATTAAAATAGACATCCAATAGCAGTTAACACTGGGAATATTTTCTCTAATGAACAGCATATAAGGAAATACTGGATGTAGGAGGAAAAGCAACTCCGTTAAGGTTTGCTTTCTTCGAACAGCAAAGGAATAGCACTGGGAGTAGCGTACAGAGCAGGAGCAGGGCACAAGGTGAGATCTGGGATCTATTTTTTCCTTTTCACATCTTACCTATCTCCATGTGTGTGTAAATAAAACTTCAGTATAAACTCAGAAAATTCTTACATGAAGAACTTAAAAATACAAAGTAAACGAGCAAGCAAAACCCCAAAGCAACTGATGACTTCCTTTTGGGGAGCCTGGGCTAGCTGTTCTGCTAGAAACCAAGCAGACACCTAAATGCAGCTCTGTGTAAAATAGAAAGTGTCAGGAAAGACAAATCAAGCAATAGGTCACTGTTTACTCGAACACTCTAATGAATACTGGCACAAAGGCACTTTCCTGTCTGAACCCTAACCAGCATCCAGAACCGCACAGGATGGCAGATACATGAAGCTGCCGTGACAAGCACTAAGGTACATCAGATACAAGAAAGTTGCTAGAAAATTATTTTCTCCTCCCATCCCAGAATTTCAGTGTTTGTTCTTTTTCTATCAGCACAGTAAGCATGTTCATTTTTCTGTTCCTGAGGCTGGCAGAAAACTCTTTAAGAAGCCAGGTGCTGTGACACATGGAAGTTCTAACCTCCATGAGGAACTTGTTTCCCACACTCACCTGGGACTATCACCACTCAACGACAGTTTCGGGCACATCATCATCAGCTTTTGCTTCAACCTACAGTAAAATGACAATCCCTGCAAGCAGCTGCCATGAAAGCAGACTGATACAGCAGAATTTAGCTTTGATATATGACTTAAGCCTGCAGTATCTGGTAAGAGGCAAAAAACTGACTGCTGAATGCTTTTCAGGCTCACTGTAGCAGCCTATAATGAAAAAATATTGCAAAGTAATTTCTGAAAGCCTTGTAGGATACACTGCTTTTATAGTTTATTACGTTCTTCTATATCCTTCTACTTAAGTATAAAGTACACTTTAAATACCAAGGTTAGTATAATTTCTGATTGTCCTCATGTGTCTGAGCAAAATGATGGGACATTATACATTCAGGGGCAGTTGCCGCTGCCTCTTGACAGCAGAACTCCCAGCTGAGAGCATTTTGGCCTCTGGGTGGAAAAAAAAGTGCACACAATATTTATTTGCAATAAATACATATACACTGTATAAACTGATTTATCCTTCTGTAACTGATCTAGGCTCAGTATAACTGGATATTTTTGCTGTATCTTCAGACAGATCCCTTTCATCCTTGGATGGGTTTCTATACTTAGGAAAATAATTGTATACCCTGGAAGTCGACATAACTTGTATGCTAAATAAACAGCCTTGGAGGAAATAACAGCACCTGCCACTGCTTAGCCACGAGCATGCCAAGAGTGGATGGCATATCCATGTGCATACATGCAAATGGATGTGAGCTGGAAACAAGGCCTGTATGGGTTTGGCAGAAGGTTTTTGCTCAGCCCACTCTGCAGTGCTGATCCATGCGCATCTAAACTGCTTTGGATCTACGTGGAAAAATGGCACAAAAGTAAAATTCTGTGATTTCTGCACAGGAAGCACACATGGCTTATGCAGCCACCAACTTTCCCACAGCAGAGAGAGAAAGTGAGCAGAGGCATGAAATGAGTTTAAAGGAATTCCTAGAATTAAGACAACACAGACCAAACTTCCTCTCAACTTCATCAACAGCAGAAACCAAGAATAAAAACTACTGCAACTAGTTTACCCAACTTCACCTACCAGATTTGAAAACTACTTTAAATGCTTAATGCAGACAAAAAGAAGCAAGTCTGTTGTTTTCAATACATGGCTGCCAAAATATCTGCTACAGTTTTTGAACCTACCTGCATAATCTCTAGGCAATTTTAATCACAAACAGCTGTTCGTGCAACTTTAATAGTGTTTTTCTCCCTGAAACATTCACTCCCCTTAGAACATTAATATTTCTTGGTTAAGAGTCCCATATTATAAATCATTTTGTGAAATACAGTCTATTACAGTGGAGAGTCTATGCAGAAGTTTTTGCTAAGCAGCTCATGCACACAAAAACGTGGAGCAAATGTTACCCTGCATACACAAGCATTCAAATACCTGAAGTAAACACATTAGAAGGGAACAAATCACATTGGTGCATACTGTGTGGGTGGAACTGGGATTAGTTTGAAATGATTTCTTGTTCATTCGGTTATTACTTTTTAATGTACATTCCACTTTTTAAATAAATGAAATACTGTTTCAATCTTATCAACTAGAATTTACAATCATTTTATAGTACCTACATTTTACATCTAGAAGAGACCACCACGACCACCTGAATTGATCCCCTCCTTAAAATGTAGACTGAAGTAACCACTCTGGCTTTAAAACTTCTGGATCTCATTTCCTATATATAAATTAGCTGCCAAAGCATGACTGAAAAAAGTATTTAAAGAATAGTATTTAAAGAATAAATAGAAAGAAGAAGAGAGAACAATCAAAGGCACTGATTACTCGAATTTTACAGCAGTTACATTCCGGATGTTTATGATAGTCCTGCCTTGACCTCTACCTGGGCAGCAGCATGATGATACTTTTTTCATTGCTGAGATTAAGGCATTTATAGTCAAGGTCATATCATATTTTATTTAAACACACTGCAAAAGGACATTAAATTTTACAGGTCACTTTCTCCATGGTACTTGAGCAAAGCTGGGGGCTGCAGGGAAGAGCAAACAGCCAGCTCATGTGAGAGCTGCCAAGGCGCAACTTCCCTTTATCAGCCCAGAATAAACATCCTCATCTTCCTTATGGCCAGACAGGTCTCTCAGCCTCTCTGGATCTTAGAGGGACGGCAGGGGCAACAGTACTGCATCAACCAGCACTATTTTTTAACAGATTTGAGTCCTGAGGTGAGACAAAGTCCCATATTACGAACGGTAGCAAAAGGGGACAGCAGCTCTGCCAGCCATTACCAGGGTTTTGCTCCCATGAGAGCTCGTCTCACAGACGGAGGTCCCACTTGCCACTCAGAAGCACTCTCAAGTCTCCTTGGGCCTAAACCCTGTAATTGTACGCAAAGGTATTAAAGAAAGTTTCAGCCAGTCAGCCTCACAGCACAGGGATACAAAACCACCACCACTCACCCTCCCTGGCCACAGCACATTAGGCCTGCACTTCACTAGCAGCAATCATTTCAACCAAATGATGCATGTATTTCGACTGTAACTATGAACACAAATATCAAATAGGGTCCTGACTCATTCCACCTAAGGCACCTGAAATGACTGCAATCGGACTAAAGCCTCCCTATTGCACAGCCAGTAAGAACAGACATCTCCTCCAAATGTTACAGCCCTAAGAACACACTTTATCCTCCGGGCATCAGTGTTTTTATTTTTGACTGTACAGCTATGAGCCTTTGCCGAAAGGAGAAGCTCAGCTCTCCCTGCTGTAGACAGAGAAACAACACTGACACGCAGATATCTAGATAAATGCTAGGAAGGCAACAGGATCTGCTTCATTTTATCTGGGGCAATCTTTCAGCCATATAATGAAATAAAAATCTCTTGGGGACCTTAAATCAAAATGTTTTTTGGTCTAGCAACCACGACTCCCCCTCAGGCTCCACATGGGTTATGGGTTTAATCTCATCTTCCTGCAAAGACACCAGCAGGAGCGGAGCCACCCTTGACTCCATCGGCTGCTCCGTGGTTGCAGGCTTCAGGCAAAACTGAATTCAGCTGTGTATGCCTATTAGGGCTCTAATGCTGGGAATAGAAGTGGAACACACAGCCAAGGTAATTTAATCTAGAGCAAGGTAATTCACTACCAGTATACCCCCACCCCCTTCCACAGCCCCAAATGCATCAGTGACAGGCACCCAGCCTTTTCTCAACGTAAGGGCAATTGTATGCCCATTATCTCTACCCTTAACTCTGCACAAACTGTAGAAATGTCTGTACCTGAACCTGAGGTTATTAATATCACTGTGAACAGGGATGGCTTCCACAAAAGTAACCACAATGCTAATATTGTAAAGCAGGATGGAGGTCTGAACCGGGCACCTGTTACTTAAAGCAACTTTCTGAAGTCAGATTTAATTTTCTGGATGTTTTTTCCTGTGGCTGGTGCTGATGTTTACCAAAAGCATGAAGCTCAATGTGTCAATCCATATGAGAAGGAAGCCTCTCCTCCATCCCCCTCTGTCATCACCCTGTTTCGTTTCAGGGCATTTATATGAGATAAACACAAAACAGCATCCTCAGTTGCAGTGACTTGAGACATAAAAAGCAGGAACATTCCCCTAACCCCAAGATCTTCCTCAGTGAGGTGGTATCTTTTGTGCCTTCTATATGCTACTTTTCAGAGGAAATGTTCTTTTAAAGCACCTCGCTGTCCCTGCCCACAAAGGAGAAAATAGTATCTTCAGCTATGGAAGTATCCAGGCTTCTTTTTGAAAATCAGGATGTGACATGGAAGTTTATCAAATACTACACATGCAACTATTCTTTAATTCCACAATTCACCACTTCTTACACTCAAAGCAAGTCTGTACCTACACGTGCACAGTTGTGTAAGCCCTATGTGCAGTTACACATCTTCCCCTCCTCGTAAGGGTTGCCAGCAACTTTGCGAAAATAGGTCAGAGAAGTCAACTGCATACCCTCCTTCTCACAAGAGGTAAGGTGTACTGTCTCACACCTGTCAAGACAGTGAATTCATTAATTTCTAATAATCATAGGCTTGCACTAGATCTCCCCCATACTACTTAATCAGGCATTTGTATATGTTCTTACCAGTGAGAGAGGTAGTCACTCAGCTCTCACTGTTGGATCACTGCCAGCAATCTGCAGATCAGGCAAGTTAGGAAGGTGTTGTACATTAAGAAGTGTCAGGAAAGGGAGAGAAATCAGTTTGATTGTGTGCATTTTTAACACACAAATGCTAGTAAATGCAGAGAACCCAAACTTCACCTCCCACCCCTTCTTTGCTCTACTGCAGATCACTAGAGAAGTTACCTCACTCGTATGCTTTCTATGGCTCCAACTTCCCCACCGATCAGGTTATATGGCTGAGCCCCCTGTACATCTCCCAAAGCTCTTTTGTGTCACTAACATGACGTCATTGATGTCACTGCTGTAACAATCAACCGTGAAGCACAACACGAGGATTGTTTCTCCAACTCACATCACAGCACATTTGTTCCAGCAGGCTTGAAAATGAAAGGATGAGGCAGTCTAGGTTTTCCTGCTCAGTAGGTTTTTGCTCCAATCTAATTAAAAGTATTCAGCAATTCAGTGAAGTTCCTAGAGAACTGCACGTGTCACACTTTAAAATAAGCTCTAAAAGAAAAGAGTCTTTTTTTTTTTTAACGCACCCCCAGATGGAGAAGTTTCCTCAGAAGTTTCTTCGTGATATTATACTGAAGCTGCTGAACTAGAAAAGTTGAGCTGCTTCTTAGCTATCTTGGTTTTGTTGTTATTGCTAATGGTTTTCTTTGTCATCTAAAAGCTAACAACGAAAGCCACTGTTGGTTCTCTGACATGCAGAAAAGTGACAGTACAGCTCACTAGAAACAGGCAGCTGTGGTCACCTTCGTCTGAAACTGGGTCAGAGATGCCAGCTCATGGTTATATGAGAGAAATATGCAAGTAATATTAGGGATTCAGAGGCTGAGGACAGGACCATCCTTTTCTTGCTGGCAGAAGTCAGGTAACACAGCTTTAACACCTTGGAGAAGAGGCAGCTTCCTCATAACAAAAGTTACATTTCATGTACAATTTTTGGTAACTTTTCCTCATTTCTGGAAAAAGTGTCAGGAAATCTATGTGAATAGCCTGTCAGAGACGGAAATATTGTAGTTTATGACTTAAACATTTTCATGAAGGACTTTTAAAACGGTATTACAAAAGCTGCAGAGAAGACTACCACACCCTGATTTGGGCTCTGTAGAGGCCCTGGACCCACTCGCTGAAGAAGGGAATATAAAGGAACAACTCGTGACTGGGGCCATTCACAAAGCATAAACTAAACACCTCCAGGGNCCCAGCTGAGGGGCCCTTCACCCACGTGGGGAGAAGCTTATCCACAGCAGAGGGGGTGACATGGCCATCAAAGGCCTCCCCCAAAGGGGTCCCCAGACCCTGCACCAGAGCACCAGAGATGATGCAGCAGACCCTCAGTGTTGCAAGGGACAGTGTCAAGCTGGTCCCTGCAAGGGAGACACGTGGGTGTTCCCACCTGCCCAAAGTATATATTAATCCATGGGATTCTTTATTCTTCAGTGTGTGGCGCCATGTGGTGGCATGGCCATGGTGATGAGCGACCCTGACCACCAAGAAGACTGGATGGGGGGAGCAACGGGACATTGCTGGGACCCTCGGATGGGTGATATGCTTCCACCTAACCCCTGTCACCTCTCCCTGTCCCCCCACCACCCCCACACACTTTTTCTATTTCTTTCTTTCTTTTCTCTTTCTTTCTCCTTGCCTTTTTTACTATTAAATAAAACATATAAATTTTTTTGGCACAGAAATCTAACCTCATTTGGTTTTAATCTCATTTTTGGGTATATTTTGAACCTTCTAAGTTCTTTGCGGTTTATACACAGAGACATAATTTTCTTTGCTCTTCTGCGTTTAAACCGGATCGTAACACAGCCAAGCCAAGCCCTGCACTGCTACACCACCTTAAGCCAAAAGAGAGCCATCACCGGGAGACTGCCACTACTATGCATTGTGTTGCTGCTTGTGGGAGAATGTGTGCTGAGTCCAAACACTGTTAAGATGACTGGACAAAGCCAGTGGGAAAGACCACAGAGTCTTAACATATCCTGCTTGTAACTCCATCCCTGATACTGAAAACAGACCTTTTGCCAGCTAAAGTCATTTTGACCTGGGGAACTGCAGCAGAGCATGTCACACACAATGTCAGCAACATTCTTGCCATCAAACAAGTGCTAAAGGATCCTTCGGACTAGCTAGCTATGACATCACCAGCTTCCAAATTCAGAACTGTCCCTAAATGCCTCAAAAAATGCCTGTCCTCATCTCCAGAAACAAGAGTGCCCTTAAGCTGTACAGCCGAGAACAAATTCCTTCAGGGTTGTAACAACCAATTAAGGGATGTGAAGCAATTACTTTTATATCCATACAAATGAAACTCCTCCAATGCAATTAACAATCCCTTATCATCTACTGTTGAATTTGCAGAAACCATATGCTGTACACTCACTCCTCCCCCAACTTTTCCACAATTTTAATCAGTTTGTTTAAGCTAATGTAATGAAACCTACCTATTCAAGAAAAATAATAGATGTCTGCATATTATCTGAGTATTTTTAAATGTCTTCTTTAATTTTAAATATAATTTCATTTGAGATTTTGCAGCTTTCATTTCTATTAATAAATTATCATTTCTTCTTCATAAGTGATGAGCTAGTATGTCATGTAATTTTTTTCCTCTAAATAGACTAAGACTTTGATCTAATGCAAGCCCTTGCTGGGAGTAGAGAGACTTTCCGTCTAATTTAGTTACGAAAAATATTCAATTAAACTTTGGAGTTTAATTCATTTAGTTATGAAAATTAGATGAGCTCAATAAGGTACATTTGATTTGCCTTAAGAAAAAAAAAAAGAAACCAAAGAAAGGAGAAGAATATCTGAAAGGGAAACAAATATGAATGGGGAACAAAAGTAGTTTTCCCTGCTCATGTTGAACGTGGATAACATGAAGAGTGAGTTCCATTTTGTGTGCCTATATAAAACACAGCCACAATGAGTTCATGCAAGTTTTATATCCAAGAGATACATGAACAGCTGGTATTAACATCCTAATTGTCTCTTGGGTAACAAAAATCCCCAAAGGTCATTGTTGCGGTGGCTAAGTCCACATTACACCCCCGTGTTACTACGAAGCGGTCTCTCCCCACACCACTGTGCCAGAAAGTTCTCCCTTCACCGGGACCCCACTGGTCCCTGGTCCTCTCTCCCCTCCCCTCCCCTCTCCCACTGGCCCCTGTTGTGTCACTCAGCCTTGCCCCTCCCCCCAGCCCTCAGATCACTGGCTTCTGATGCTCTGCCCACCCCTGGGACCCTCAGGGATAAAACCACGCGTGGGGTTTTGTTCTGTGTTCTTTGCCTCTGTTCCCTTTGGGTGCGTTGGTTCCATTTAACGCCATTAAATTGACACAGAGAGCCCCTCTCGCCTTTTCGTCTCCGGTCCGTGCACAGACCGTGTGTGTGAGCGGCTGCTCGCGCCCACCTGCGAGGGTGAGATCGCGTGCACGTGTGGGTGCTGGCAGAGCGCTGCCTAAGCGTTCCCACGAGGCACGCTGTGGGAAAAACACGGCATCGATCCACCGACACCACCACCGCTATAGGTCATAACTGAGTCCATCCCAGTCAAGGGAGATCTGATTCCTCACAACAGGATTACACCATCCACACACAACTCTTCTCCATCTCCGTTCAAGGAAAAAGAAAAATATCTGAATTATTTTTCAAAAGCAGAACAGAACAACATGGATCTCTCCAACAGAGGCCTCCTCCTACTTTTGCAGCCATCACTCACCATTTTTGCAGATGGGACAGCACTGGTCGGGCTCATACACCGGATCCACACACTCGGTCTGGGGACAGGCTGAGACCGTGCACAGCACCTCACCGTTGCCTTCACAGCGACACCTTTCACATGGAGAAACCTGAAACAGAAACCCAGTCACCCTTTAACTCCTTCACTTAATGCACTCCTGGAGTGTGCAGTGCCCACTTTCTCATCTGTGATGTTCTTTCCTTCACATCTTTTTCCTCCCCACTCTAAAACAAATGGGTTTTGTGGCCTAAATAATGCAGAGAGCAAGACTGTGCTGCAAAATTACAGAACCACAGCAGGAAAAAACTCAAAACAAACAGGTTCTTCTCTGTACCTAGACACCAAACGGGAAGGTCAGAGGGATGTTGAAAACAAGAACAGTGAAGACTTTTAATACAAATAAAACAATAATTACCTTACTGAATTTCTAATGAACTTCCTGAAAATTAAGTTCATATTCTAGTTTAGTTCTATTAGAGGTTCAAAATATAATATAGAGGAAAATATTGTATTTTAAGAAGAAAAGTTTTGCTAAATGAAGTTTGAAACTTCTTTTAATGGAAAACAATATCATAATTTTTTCAGGTTTGAAAGTATTTTGGTAGCAGGAAGTTATATTTTTATTGAAAATTGTATTTTTCAAAGAGAAGTCAGGAAAAAACCACATTCTTTTGAATTCAGGTGTTTCCCATAGGTTAATTGTATTTGGACCATTCTTCTAATACTTGTAACTTTCTGAAAGGAAGTTGAAATTCAAAGAAAGGGGTAAAGGAAAATACAGGTAATCTTTTATACCTAGTGAAATGTTACTGGGTTTGAAGAACTCTTACAGACTAGGAATACCATGAGATAGTTACTTGAAAGACCTACTTCAAAGAAATTAATTCTGAACAAAACAGTAGCAGTCTCTTTAGTTAAAAATGGACTTTGAACTGTCTGTACTTGCCACTTGTACAATTCCAGTTGTCCTCTTCAGCATTCCTGACCAGGCGCACCACATTACATTACTGACATCCTCATACCACACAAGATAGAGGGAAGCAAGGATGTGAAGAGCAACAAATGTTACACCGTAAAACTCATTGCTGAACTCCAAAAACCACATGGGTACCCATGCTCAGAGCAGCTGAATGTTATTATTAGTGATCCTCTAAATCTATAATCTGTGCAGATTACAGGTTTACTTAAGGAGGAGGTTGTTCTTTTTAAGGACCGTCTTTCATTCCAGATTCCAGCTGATGCAGACAACCTCCCCATTGCATTTCTCCAATAAGAACAGAAAAAATAAAATCTAAAAAAGAAAATAATAATTCGCTATGAAGAATCACCCAGATGTCTAACTTGGAGATCATCTGCTTCTTCTCCCTATTTTTTAGGCAGCCTATCACATTTTTTCCTCAAATCCATTCTCTGCTTGCTTGCCTCTCACATCCTTCTCACTTCCAAAGTTCAAACATGCTGATGCTTGCACAGCCTCATCTCCAACTAAATGCTCATTCATGCTTTGCTACTTCCCTTCCCACCTGCCAAGGCTGTTATTTGCTTATGCACTCACATATCTTTCACGTCCTCCCCTCTGCTTAGAAAGCCTAAATAGGGTCTCTTGCTGTGTTGCTTTCTGCTTTTATTACCATTATTTATTTCAGGTTTCCTTTGCTAGCTACTCACCGTGTGTTTTCTCTTTGCTTTACACTCTACCAAGGATAACACCTCGGTGTAAATTTATAAAATCCTACATAGACGCTGAGAGCCCAGTGCAGCAGATCTTTGTTACAGACTTTGGAACAACTTTGCTCTGTAATTGTTTTTAAACTGCCACATTCACTTCCAGAGCTGGACTGTCAGCAGATGAGGAAGTTTCTGATCCAGTGCCCAGAGCTGAATGGCTCAGGTATTTCAAGTAATCACTTGAACCACATGTGAAGTTTTGAGTGTCAGCAAACCTGAGCTCCTAAGTATTAAGTCACTAATAAGAATCCTTCCGTCTAGAGTTATATCCAGAAACAATACTCACTAAATTATAAAAACATGCTTTTTAACAAGGAGTGACTCTTTAAAACATTGTTTTAAAGTAATGCTGCTTGATCAAAGATACCAGAACTCAGTTCCAAGGATCAGGATCAACAAGGCAAACCTACAGCTTTCAATCAATTTTAACACTTTTTGCCATGACTTGGAAAAGATGCAAATTTGCCAACCATCAAAGTTCAATGAGACCAGTAGCTACAACAACAGATATTCCTTAGCCCTGGACACTGCTTAGTAGCTGTGTCATTCAATACTGAAAGTTGTGTAAACACTAAAGTATCTGATGACAATCAGGAAACAAGGCAGCACACAGATGTTATTCCTAAAATCTCTCCTCTGTAAAATTTAATCATGTTCTAATTAAATAGGTTTACTAGATTTCCAAATTTGACAAAGGCTGAAATTCTCAGAAAAATAAGTCACTTAATGAAGCACTGAAAATACTATTGATTGAGAAACAAAACTGATCTGATTCTTATCCAATAATGATGATTCATAACACCCATTTCTGTCCTATACATCTTTCATGAACAGAGTACACTGTTAATGTGATACTGCAGTAATGAAGACACTTCTAGTGTCATAGATCATGGGATTTCAGGGGAATACTAACGCTACACCCTTGGTAAGTACTGTCATCTGTACAACCCACCAATCTCAGTAATGGCAGCAGAGATAAGGAAGGTCTCCACCAGCTTATTTCTACAAAGCTCTCTTCAGGCATGCAAGCAAACCACAGTGGCTGCTAAAATGGTATCGGTGTCAGCCAGTATCTGTTCATATCTGGACTAAACAACAATGCATTGCTTTTTACTGATCATCACGATCTAGCAGGAGCTGTAGAAACCCCCCACTTTCTGCACCTTAATGGCAGCTCAATACTTGGAGGCATAATCATCACTAGAGAGAGACAATAAGACAATGCATGCATATAACAGCAGCTAAATAAATCGGAATGAAAAGACACATTTGGTCCTTCATTTCCCCTCTCTAGTCACACAGCGCAAGCGCATTCCCTGCAGCGCAGTTCCTAGTGGCAGTCAATGCAAAGAGCATCCCGCCTGCTCCTGGGGGGAACAACCAGCCCAGCAGCACTCACGCTCAGCACTTCTGACATAACCAGGCCGGACTGGAAATAATACCACCTATCAAGCTCTCTCTGAAGACTAATGATACCACGTCTCCATGGTCTACAGATGAAGCTGTTAACTCTATAGCAGCAGCAGTTCTGCCCATGAAAAAACTGCAGGAAGGCAACAGGAGGCAACAAAAGTCTTGTGTATTCACCAGGCAGCCATAAAACCTGTAGAAAATAGAGTGCAGATGGCAAAAAACCTACTTCTTTAGGATTGTTTAAAGGGAAGTTTATGAGCAGAGGTATAAATGGAATTGCAGACATTGTAAAAGAGCAAATGCACTACGGTATAAACTGCTAAGTTTTCCACTAGTGGGGTGTGAAGAAAGCTATAGCTTAGTAGGTCTATCCAGCAGCTTAGTGTAAATTGTCATAATTAGGAAGTGACAAATCATTTGTAGTCCAAGGTAATTTGAGCTTTCTCCTACTCCCTTCCACATGTCAAACTTTAATTACAAAATAAAAAGATATCTAAACCAAGCCAACAAAAAAGCTGAATTAAAAATATATATACAACCTACATTTGGTTCCTTGAGCCTTGAAAACACCTAAATTAAAAAACAAAACCCCACAACAATCATAATCCCAAACTTCCTTGCTTTTGCACTGGAATTTTTACTAACATTTTCTTGCCACTTACACGACTAAGGAGAACCTGAATGGGGTTACACTGACAATAATAAACATACCAGCCATGCTTTTACTCCTCTCTGCCTTCAAAATACCTCAGATCTTTCAAAACTCATGTGGGTTTGTTGATTTTCAGATTTCCAAATAATCTACCCACAAAAAAAAAAAAAAATTTGTGGTAGCAAGGAAATTCTAAAAGACACAAAGCAAAAACTTTCAAAAATATAGATCTCCTCCAAAACATTGCACTTCTGAAGACAATTTATAGTTCTTTGTAAGACTTTCTATGTCAGCCTTCATTTTCAAATTTTACTTGAAAGATTTGAACCCCATGCTTTAGACATCTCCAGCTTCAGTGCAGAACTTTATCCCCAGTGGACTTCACCAAATAGAGATTTTGCTACCTGTTCCACTCATATGGATGCTGTGATCACACTGCTATTCTGCCCCACAATACCCACACGGGACCAGAGTGGTGCTGATGGAAACAGCTTTATCCTTTCCCTACACCCAAGTTGTGTTTTGTGTTGACATCCATGTCCTTTTTGAAAACAGAAAAATGCATACATACATGTACACACAAGCAAAGCCTGCAGAACAGACTGCAAATCAAAGAAGAAACACATCAAACCTCAAAGTCCCTGCACTCTCAGCTTCTGGCTCCAGTCAGGGCAATTCTTTGCCATGCCAAGCCATATAGGAATTTCATATAAGCAGATTCACAAACTTGCATGCATAATTACACAGCTATACATAAATGTTTGTGCAAATAATGTCACTTAAATGTTATGAGGTCACCTTTTTCTTCCTTCAGTGATGGCTGGTACTCATTGCCACAAATAGTGGGTGCAGACACACACATCACTATCCATTTATAACTCCTTCCCTGACCTTAATCAAGAGATAGCATATTAGTAACCTCTCTAAGACCATCAACTTTAAACTCAGAAAATTACCTTTGAAACTGCATGCAATTGCTCACATTTTGCAATTGCAGCAGCAACCTGACTACATCTGCACCTTGTGTTGCCAGACAACTCCACTGATTGCAGTGGCCTGGCAAACAGCTGCATTTACAGCTTGTGCTCACAATATTGGAACCAACACTGAAGCTCAACTGAAAAACAAGGAAAACACATAGGAAAATAATCAGGCTGCAGTTCCACTGCCTAACTGCATCAATAACTTCCCTTGCTTGTCCTGAGCAGACATCCCTTCTCACTCATGTTTCCAAAGCTGGGTAAAACAAGGGAGTAAGGGAACTGATGTTTCATTAGAGGAAGATATGAAGACAAGGGCTGAAAGCTGAATGGGACTAAAACGAAAACTGAAAGCCAAATTCTTTTCAGAACATTTCCGTAAATGTCACTGTTCAACACTCCATTTTTACCAAGGCTGCCAGCCATATTTGAATGTGCCAGGGAACATTAGGGTTCTATGGTCACTACACATTTAACACAGTATTTCAGGCTTGCTTTACAGCAACATTATTACAACACCACTACATAAAAAGGCTAGGAAATGGAACCCTGTAGAAGAGTGTCAATGAAGAGCAGGGAGAAGCCTTTAAAACTCTGACCTATGGAGAAGGTGTGGAGAAGCTTCATCTTTTGGCCACCCCTCAAGAACTAAGTTTGCTGGGAAAGGAAGGATCTCACAAGCCAGCTTTGCAAATGTTACACCAACCAGCTGCTGTCAAGGTAGCTATTCCCTCTTGAGTAGAAAACTGCCACCCTTGAGCTGAATGCAACCCTTGAGGGTGACATGGAAAAAAGGAGGATGATACAATGTTTTCTGCTATACCTTGCAATTCACCAGTGCTCTGCACATTACTGCCTAAAAAGAGCAAAGGGCAACACTGTTATTTATTGTGCAGAAAGTAGTTCTGATCCGTTATTTATTTTCCCTTAAACTGAAGAACATGGAAAGACATTAGGAACCAAAGTTAAGTTTTCAGGACTATGCAAATACCACAGAGAGCAAATGTGGCAACTTACTTTCAGCCTTCACAAACACATTTTCTTTTTCTCCATCCTGAGAGGGGCTCAGCTTCCAGAACCTTGAACCGTATTTCATACTCCCCTCAATATATTTAGCATGAAACTCTCTAGTGTATTCAGAAATGGGTGTTGGACCAGCCCTGTATCTAGCAGTCATTCACAAGCAAATTCACAAGTCATTCTTAGAGCCTGCTCACAGGTCTCAGCCACAATAAAATACTAAACGGAAAAAGTCAAGGTAAACAACCAGAAGACTGGGCCCAGCTCCAAAACTTTTGAGTGCACTGTAACATCTTGCATTTTCAATGATAATGACTTCGCACAACAATGCTAAAAAGACCCTAGTCTAAAAAGATTTCCCTGAACATAAAGCTTTTCTTTCTTTAAGTATCACTGCGAACTAGACTGCAGACCATGCTGTTATTAAAAAGAAGGCCCATGGTCATTCTCAGAAAGCAAATATTATGCAACCTTGGCAGCACCACTTAAACAGTTAAAAAGGAAAAAGACTGTTAAAAAGGAAAGGATCGTCACAGAGTGATTACTAGGAATAGAAATCAGCCCACAAAACCCTGCTTGATCCCTGCAGGGCAGAAGTTTAACAGTTAGTAGTTAAATAAGGAAACAAATGTATTGCTGAAAATTTTCATAAAATCCATAATATCACCAAGTAGCATCCTTCCAAGTAGCATTTTTTACTGTAAATACCAAAGGAATTAATAAAGATCAGCACCCTCATTTAAAAATGTTAGAGTATCATAGAGCAAGAAAGGTCATGTTTAAAGAGAATATTTTACAGGACTGCAGAAGTAATATTAACACAAAAATGAAAAGAGGGGGAGACCCAGAACACCCTCTGAGAAAGCAGTTAAAGAATATAACACCACTTTAAACAAGAGAAGAATTCACAAAATGACTTTTGGCTTCAGTCCTTACCATGAACTCCTCTAGGGTCTGGTAGGTTTTCCCTCGGAACTCGCAGTAGTTCTTCCTTTCCTTGCACTGCGGGCAGCACTGCGTGGTGTCCACATGGATGCAGCGAGGGTGGAGCCTGGGGCACTCCGGCTGGATACATAGCGGGCCCTCCTCAGTGCAGAGGCAGGGGCAGGCAGAAGGGCCCGGCGCAAACTTCTCCCCGATGGCATAGACGAAGCCGCTCTCGTCTACGCAGCCTTTCCCACGGTAGTCCGGATAGGCGTACTCCTCCGGCGGCTCGGGAGTGACACTCGCAGCAGATGCTGGGAGAGATGAATCTTCAGCCACCTGAGGTTCCTCGGGAGCAGCATCCCTTTGCTCTTGCACTTGAATGCTCCCAGATTTACTGCTTGTCCCCTGGCTGTTCCAAGCCTGCTTTTGCTTAGTCCAAGACTCCTTGTTCGAGTAGTTCCTGTTTCCTTTGCTCTTCCAGTCCCTGCTACCCTCCTCCCTCCCGCTCCTGCCGATCTCATTCATTTTCCCTGGACCTGTCTGGCTGTCCCTTGTAGATGTGTGATCCCTCTTCTCCTGGCTCGCCTTTATCTCCTGTTTGTCTTGAGCCTTGGCCAGTTTTTGTACGGGTACGGTGGAGCTACAGAGGGCAACCATGAGGCAGCAGGTTACGAGAAGAGAACTAGAGAGAGCTCCAATTGCCATTGCAGTAGAGCTGGGCATCACCTACTGCATCCCACAGGGGACACTGCATTCACATCGGAGGGAAGCGCTTCATAGATCCACAGTCCCTAGGAAAAGAAGGATTAGGAATACTTCAGCTTCTGCACTTCTTTCCCCCCGCACCCCGCCTCGCCTCCACCGATGCAACATCTCAAACAATATGCAACCTGCCTCGGTAGTTTATGCAAAAGGCGAACAGCCTGCTGCTGCATCCCTCCTCCTCCTCCCCCGCTCTGCCAAGTCTTATAAATAGCAGGGCTCTGGACACGGACCGGGCGTCTTCGGCTCCAAGAGAGCACGACGCAGAACTCGGGGAGTCAGCGTTTGCAAAGGCAGGTGCAGGCAAAACCCGGAGCACTTGGGGGTTATTTTTAACTTTCAAATGACAACATGTGAAGAGGACGGACGCCCGATGAATTAAACGGAGCTCCCCAAAATCCAGCAGCGTCCGGAATAGAAATTACCCAATTGAGTGCTATTCACTGTCTGCACACACAATGATTTTCATTAACCTCTTATTCAGTCTGAAGTACCCTGGTTTGGGTTTCGTTTAAATACCTACCAGTGAGCACGTTTCTGTTACAGACAACTAAAACCAAGCACACTAGCGCGAGCAGAGACAAACTACCTCCCTTCCGAACTACCCAAACCAGCACACACCACCACCTCTTCCTCGCCCGTGTTCGAAAGGCAAGGTAGAGCCGCTCCGAGTTTCCGCAGCCGAGGCTCATTTAACCCATATCCTCCAGGAGTTCGGCAGCGCTCCCGGCTCCTCTCCCTGAAACACTGCACGCAAAATCGGAAAAAAAAAACCCAAACCAAAATACGTACACTACTCCGGCCACGACAAGCAACGCCGCTGCATCCTCCCGGCACGACCCCGCCTCCGGGGTACCGCTCCCCAAAGCCATTTAAAACCCTCTTTTTCTGCCTGCCTGCCTGCCCGCCCGCCTCCCCGGCCCTCGGCGGTGCCACCGCGGGGCACCGCGCTCCGCCCGCCCGGTAGC